>JAJOHK020001014.1:0-16774 GCA_022457215.2 Leucocoprinus gongylophorus
ATGTCTTATGGCGGTGCTGCAACCCTCTGGGTATTCCGTCTTCTATGACGGAGATACTCCTATTCAACTCGGTCTTCTATAACAGAGTTAATCCTGTTAGTGTCTCAACACTGAAACTTCTGCTTGGAGTAATAGGAGTTTTACCACTGAAACCCCGAGTATCTCCTATACTATCAGTTTGTATATAAGACTAGTAGTTATATTGTAATTTGCTAGTCTGATAATCGACAAAGATAATCTCTTATTGAACTCAATCTCCAGTGTTTAATAGTGACACACCATTTAGCACTCACTTCCATTTCGGACTTCTTCCCATCATCTAAAGTTGCAACCATGTGGCAGACAGACGGCACAGCACATAAGTTGAAGCCAAGGTTATTCCACAAGTCTGCTTATCTCCAAGTCCATTCTGCGGACTTCCACCCCAGTGTAAACCGTGCCTAACAGCTACACTAAACTTAGCCCATTCTAAAGAATATATATATTACATGTTAATGATATGTGATATGACATTATTATTCTAAAATCTTCTACAATGTTCTGTATAACATGTGATTATATAACTATAACTTGTAATTATGTCATATAATATATAACCAATATATGATAGCTTGTAACAGTTACATATAATGTCAAACTAATTTTCTAAGCCCAAAAATAAGGAATTTTAAATAAAAAAGAAAAATAAAATAAAATATTATTATCTTTAACTTTGATATACAAAATTATTGCTAATATAACAAATTTTCAACTAGACATTGATTATACTACTTATAGTACTGTTTGTGAAATATAGAATGCAATTATACAAGACTATACTTACAAGAGTATATTCTCACAAGTATTTAAAACATAACTTTATAGCTAGCTATTGTTCAAATATCAGACAAGAAATATATTAGACTTTTTCTAGATGAACTTTACTTAAAGTAAGCTAAACTTCTTGCTATAAGTGTTACTGTCAACAATAATGACTTCTAAAGTACTATTCTGTTATTCTTATCTCACTAGATTTCAAATTTTGCATCTTCACAATTAAAAGCTGTATATTTTAATTTATTTCTGAACTATTGGAAGAAATAAGATATATAGTAGCATAATACAGTGTAAACAACTAATAATTACTTATCTGTAGAAAATATAATAATAAAGAGCTAAAAAATTATATGTAATAATAAAAAAATAAGTAGTATTAGTACTGATCCAATTTATATGAAAATTTTACATTGATTACCTATTATAGCAACTACTTGACTAAAAAAGTCAATAAGTTACTAAATAGTCTTATATACCAAAAGTCTTGTAGAGATCATAAGAGAGCTCAACAAAGAGTCTTCAATGTATTACTATTCTATTTATACAAATAGTTCATAGTCCATACTAATAATAAATAACTCTATCTTAAAGTTTATGTATTAGCCATGAGTATAATATATATGTTATGAGATAAATATGCTGTTAACATAAACTTTAATATCATTCTTTTAGTTCTTTCTTCTATATTCTAGGCTTATAACATTATATTATGTGATAGCAGTTATATACCTTTTCATCATTCAAGAAATAAGAGAAATAAAAGAAAAAGAAAGTCAGAATAAAATATAAGAGTTTAAGCATACCATGACAGTATCTTTATTTTGCTCAACTTCTCTCTTCTAACTTCTTTAAATATTTATTTTTAAACTTTCTAATTTTTCTAATATATTTATTTTATATCAACTTCTTTATTTCTCTATTTCTCATCTATATCAAGTGTAGTTCAAATCAGGAAATGAAGTCTACAGGGTTGGCTTGAAAGTACACAGAGTGTATAAACTCTGTGTTTGGTAGTACAAACTTGTAGACTGACCTTAGCTTTAGCTTATGCATTGCACTGTCTATCTACTACATTGTTACAATTTCAGAGAAGTAAGTGAAGTCCAAAAAAGAGATGAGTGCTGATTTAGTGTATCACTATTGAATACTGGGGATTGAGTTTAATAAGAATTATCTTCATTGATTATCAGACTACTAGTCTTATATACAAGTAGGAGATATAGGAGATATTTGAAGTTTTAGTGTATTGCTCTGAGCAGAGATCTATGGAAAGCCAAACCAGATAGGAATATTTCCATTATAAAAGACTAGATATCTGAATTGTTATATTACTGTTGTAGGAATGTGTTGCAAAAAGAATAGCTGTTATAAAGGATGGACTTGTTTTATAAATATTAAGGAGGCAACATTACCATAGAGATTTATTTTCCAAATAGGTGATTTTAACATATAACAATCTGCTATGTCAAATTCTTTGTGTTCAACAATACTTTATCTTCCACTTTATACTCAACTGTTTTCTTTCTATTCTTATCTGCATATTTTTTTTATTTTCTTCTATAATCTTGTTAACACTGCTTTTGTCTCTTTTTGCCTCTTCATCATTTCTTTTATAAACTTCTCCACTTTTGCATACTTTTTCTTTTTTCTTATTTCAAAACTTTTGTGAATAGTTGATCTTGAACAGTGATAACTTTGTTACTATATATATCTTGTTATTAGAGACAAACTCTGTAGTTGTTATAAGATGAGTGTATGGACAGACTTTAGGGTTAGGGTTAGTGGACAGAAATAGGACAGTAGTATTATTATTAGTCTACAATGGGAAAAGGGCATATGACCTGGAAGTCATGTGAGATAATGTCATAGGCCTAGAGCAGTCTAGAAAGGTCTACAAGACTAAAAAAGTCTAGACAATGACACTAGGAAGCATGTATACTACATTGCTACCACATGTAGGACACATGGATGTTAGAGCAAGATGTATAGTCTTGCACAGTTACTGTGGAGTAGACATGAGGTAGACATATTGTTGTAGCATGGACCACCTGTAACTTATATAAATAGGGTAGCAATGCAGCGAGGGCTCCTTGTCGAGTTCTCTTGTAATCCCCACTACTAGATAGCTTACTGAGAGCTTTGCTGAAGTCAGCATATCACAAGTGCTGTTTTGGCGAGTGGTTGCTACAACAGTAGTTGCCAATCATTCTGACTAATTGTTTTGTCTATGATCAATATATATCTTTAAGTACTATTCCAGCTCTTGATTTGTCCTCTTTGTCTATCTATCTGTTTATAGATAAAAAGCTGTTGATAGCTTCATTTCTATTTCCAACATCTTATTTAACTCTTTGATCAATCTCACTGCAAACTATAGTCTTTTATCTGAAGTTACACTCTCTGGTAACCCATGCAACTTTCACATATTATCTCTAAACAACCTCACCAACTTTTCTGCTATTATTTTTTCTATTGTTATTATAAAATATAACATTTTAAAAAACCTATCACATACTACCAAAATTGAATTATGATCCCTAGATACTGGTAACTTTATAATAAAGTCTACTAATATATATTACCATAATTTTTCTGGTACTGTGTTTGGTCTTAGTTTTTCTGTTGGTATCTCTATCCTATTTTTCATTCTCTGATTGTCAAGACTAAAGGCAGAGAACTCTATATTATTCTCATTTTCTTTTTATTTTCTTTCTTCTTTTCTTTTCAAATTACCTCCCTTTCTATTCTTAGAACCATAATTAGGGTAACCAGATCACATGGTCATATATTAGTCACATTAGATGATGTGGTCATAAGTTACAAGATGTATAAAAAGATATAGAAGGCCCTAGAAGGATGGTGTCATACAACATATGCTATATATGTTAACCTCAAGACAAACACATGGCTGTTTAGGGTAGGCTAAGAGTAGTTAGCACAAGCCATGAGGCTCTAGTATATAAGGTAGACTATCCTGTACAGAGTTCTCTATTGAGTTCTCTTGTGTTAACCCAATACAAGGTTCTATTCTTTGACTAGCTCTAAGGTCTTTGAATTGTAACACTGATACTGATTATATCTTTCCACCATGTATTACTTTGCCTCCTTAGTAACTTCTAGCCACTAATAATTTCTAGTAACCAATTCTACTGTCTTCTACTATTCTTTATGTTTTGCTATTAGTATATTATGATATAGCTAAATAATCTCTAACCTTAATCTCTTATCCTTTAGAATATATATCTTCTCTTCTTTCAACACTAATTCATTCTCAATCTGTCATTCATTATTTCTTAACACTTTAATTTCAGCTTTTTTCATTTTTTCTACTGCTTTCACTACCTTATTATTCTTTGTTTCTGATTTTCTACAATTTCTTCCTTAGATCCCTCAATTAACAACTTTTATTGCTTTAATCTCCAACCACTCCTTTTTTAACATTACTTAGTTTTTATTATATCTTTTTACTTCTTCTATCTAATCTGCTCTTCTGCTTAAACTATCTGCTTGTCTCATACTTTTGCTAGCTATATGTTTTAACATGAAATCAAATCTTGACAAATATAAGGCCTATCTAGTCTGTCTTTGATTCAACTTCTGAGCTTTTATAAAATACTTCAAGTTTTTATGATCAGTTCAAATTTTGAACTAATTTTTGGCACCTTCTAAGAAATATTTCCATACTTCTAAACACCTAATGATTGCCAGCATCTCTTTATCATAAATTTGATAATTCCTCTTCTTCTATAGCAAAGTCTGATATATTTGCTTCTACTTTCATCTTTTTGTCCAAATTTGGTATTACTAAGACTAGCTTTGTTATAAACCTCTTTTTTAGCTACCCTAACCCTAACTCTAACCCTAACCCTCAAATGCCTTCTACTGTTTTTCTCTCCAATTTCATTTTATCACAACTCTTAAAAAGTTGACACATATTTTTCTAGTTTTACAAATAAATTATTCTCTACCATTCTTTTCAATACTTCTTCTATAATATTATTATGTCTCTCCTTTGTCTCTATTTCTACCATTATATCATTAATAAATACTAATATATTTCCTGCCTCTATCATATTTCTTAGTAGATCATTCATTATAGCCTAAAAAGTCACTAGTAAGTTTATCAATACAAAGAACATTACTATTAGCTTAAAAGCATCCTCTGGCATTGAGAATACTATCTTTCACTTGTCTTTTTCCTTAATCCTCATATTTTTATACTTCTACCTCAAGTTTATCTTTATAAACACCTTTTTCTTTCTTGTGTTATCTATCAAATCTGATATCAGTGGCAATGGATAATTATTTTTAATTGTCCAACTATTCAAATATTAATAATCTTGCACTATTCTCTTCTTCCCATTCTTCTTCAGCACAAAGAACACTGGTGATGTCTGTGGTAATTTTGATAGTCAAATATAGTCTTTCCTCAACTGATCTTTTACAAACTCTTAGATCTCCTTTCTTTCTATTCTTGACAATGGATATATCTTTTCTTTTTTGGAACAAAGTCTTCTCTGAGATTTATAACATAATCTCAAGCTTTTCTTGTTGGCATTCTCTCTGACTTCTTTTTCTCAAATACTTCCAAATACTTATAGAACCTTCTAGGAACCATCTCTTCTACTGTTCTAATTTCTATCAAGTCTTCTTCCTCTTCCTGCTTTTCTTCTATAATTCTTACTATTTCTATCTCTTTTTTAACTGTTAGTTTTCTAAACTCTTTCTTCTTTTCTTTCTTTTTCTGTTTTTACCATTCTATCTTTGTTGGCTTTGTCTTATATTGCTTTTCACATTCATTTGGACATCTCATCATCTTCATCTTTCTAGTTTTCTAATTAATTTCTGAATTGTGGTGTGTTAGCTATGGTATCTCTAATATAACACTTCATTTCTGTCTATCTATCATATCTATCACTGTTTTCTCTCTATGCCCTCTGTAAAATAATTCCATCTCTACTATATGCTTAATCAGTTCTTTATAATTAAAGGTACTATCTACATTTCTCATATAAATTGGCCTATCTAACTTTTTCTTAAACTTATTCTTCTTTACAAACTCTGAACTCATCACTAACCTTGTTGCACTATTATTCAATAATGCCTCTACAACAATTCCTTTTTTATTATCTTTCTGCTTTAACTCTATTTTCATTATTACTTCTCTTAACAATTTCTTTTTCTTTTCCACACTATTATTACTACTATCTGTTCTTGTTTTTCATACCTCTACTATTTTTTTCTTCTTTAATCTTTCTTCTCTCAAAATCATTTTTCTATTCTTTTTTATTTTCTTTTTACTACCTTCTCCTTTGTTCATTACTCTACTTTTCAATATTTCAAATTTATATAAGGACCTCTATGTTGGTCCTTCTTCTTTTCTATTCTTTACATTTCTACAGTTACAGACAATATGCTTAAATTTTTCACAACTAAAACATTTTCTACTCTTCTTTTCTTTCTTATTCTTATTTCTTTTACTCTTTTTTATTTATTTTATACCCTCTTTCTTTCTTCTTCATCTTCTTTTTTCTTTTTCTTTCTCTATTCTTCTTTCTTCCATTTTTTATCATATTCTCTTCTTCTCTACTTTCTTTCTTACTTTTTTTTCTATCTCCTCCTTTTATATCATTACCAACTGTTTTTTGTAATTCTAATATTTTGTTTAATTATTCTCCACTATCTGCTTTAATAACCTCATTGCTTCTTCTTCTTTTATATATTTAATTAATTCTTCTATACTGATTTAATCAGAAATATTTTGATTAAAACTACTCATTATTATGGCATTTGGAAAATATGTTTTCAAAAAATATTCCTCTATAAGTGCTAGCTAGTATTCTTCTTATCTAACCTCACACCATCTACTAACTAACTGCCTGTTTACTATCTTATTGTCTACTACTTTAATAAACACTAGCTTATATCCCTAAGAAGAAAATCCCTAGTCTAAATACTTCCTTACTGGATATTACTACTCTGTATAGATAAGTCACAAGGAAATCTACAACACAAGCTTTTTACTTAAAAAATGTACATATATATTACTAAACACTATCCAATTAATAATGAGTATGTTTAGCTAGTAGCCTAAATTTGGTCATCAATATCCACAATAACCTTCTAGTGGCTGCTATCTATTCCTTAAGCTAGAGTTTGACTATATAAAGGTTTGTGGCAATTGACCATACTAGTTGTATACTGAGAATGATAAGAAAGTAAGTAAAAGGAGACTATGTGATGTAATGTTCTTGAAGAGAGTTGAGTTCTACTATTGTGGCAACTAATAACTAAGATGGTCAATAGCATACTAAGTAGTCTTATAGAGCAAAGAATCTTATGAGAATTACAAGAGAACTTGATAAAAAGTCTCTGATGTATTTTTACACTATATATACTACTAGTATATAGTCTATACTAATGATAATCTGAAGTCCATGTATTAGCTATAAATAGATAAAAAAAGAAAGTTAGAATATAAGAGTTTAAGTATACTATAATATTTATCCTAATCTACTGTCAGGTGTAATTTATACTAGAAGGTAAAGTCTGTGAGGTTGGCTTAGAAATATGTAGTATATGAAAACTCTATATAATAAGCTCAGTGATCCAGACTTGTTAGAATGACCTTAGCTTTAGCTTATATGCTACACTGTCTGTTTATTATATAGTTGCAACTTTAGATAAGTAGATAAAGTCTAAGATAGAAGTGAGTGCTAATTTTATATGTTGCTATTAAACATTAGAGATTGAACTTAATAGAAGTTATCTTTATTAATTATCAAACTAGTAAATTATAGTATAACTACTAGTCTTATATACAAGTCAGATATATAGAAGATGTTTAGAGTTTCAGTGTATTGCCCTAAGTAGAGGTTTTAGTAGTGAAATACTAACAAGAATCAAATAAGAGAACTTTGTCATAGAAGACCAAGTTTGATAAGAGTATCTCTGTCATGAAAGACTAGATATTGTCATATAACAGTATCTCCCTCTTAGGACTAAGCTTTTATGTTTTTCTTATACTACTATATCTTCTTCTTTCTCTTTAGATATTTTCAAGCTAATACTAAAATATTAATATTAAAACAACAATGACAAGAGATGCTGTGATGGTATAAAAAAAAGCAAAAGCTCCAAGTTTATCTGAAAGAGGTAGTAGAAGTTTACCAAATTGAGTAAGCTATATAAAAAACAAGAAAGATTGTTGAGGCCAAAGTATAAAAGGAGACTAAAAAAAGAAGCTTGTGGGGAAGAAGAAAAAGAAAAATAAATAACTGGAATATATGAAAAAACTTTAGAATAAGGTTTTGACTAAGAATACTACACTTATAGTAGATACTGAAAACTTTCAGGTTACAGGAGCCAAATATAAGAAGATAGTCAATATTTTCTCAAAGAACAAAGCTAAAATATAGTCTTTTAAAATACAATCTCCCCAATAATGGTCTCTATCTATAATAGAGTTTTAAATGCTATTAAAAAAACACTCCAGGATCTTGTTAAAGAATACTGGAACATTAGAAAGTCTTTATAGAACTTGGTGAAGGGTCAGGAGAGGAATACAGCTCAATTAGCAAAAATTGACACTGTAGTCAATTAGTAATAGGGTTGAAAGAAGGATTCATATAGTAGCAATGAGGAAGATAAGGAAGAAGACAGAAAAAATAAGAATAGAGATGAGAAGAGGTCTAAAGAAAGGTTTAAGAAGAGTCAGGGAGAGATGTTGAAAGGAATCCTGTTGTTGGCCTCTTATTAGAATTCTAGTCTTATTTTTATTTCTTTTGATACTATTAATGAGATTTTTTCTTCTATCTGTAAATATGTGAGTGAGAAAATTATGAGATTGTTAAAAAATAAAATGAAATTAAAGTCTGAAAATCTAAAAAGAAAAAAATCTTGTAAAAAGTTTATAAAAGCTGAAATTAAGTTAAAAACAAACAAAATATACTAAGAAAAATAATCATAATCTCTGTTGAAAGTATATAGAGATTAAAGATAATATACACTATTATGATCAGGATAATAGAAGTAGATCAGGCTTTGTGTAATATGTAATATGAAAATCAGATACTAAGTCAGTGGCATAAGTGAGCTCAGATATGAAGATCTACTTAGATCTATCTTCAGTATCTTTATACTTTAGTCAGATCACCTTATAAAGGAGCTTGTATGCCCATTAGTAATCAATTTTGAAGTCCACTATCTGAGAGATTTCATACTTGGATTTCTATCAAATATAACTAGTATAAGGACTAGTTGTATTCTCTTAGGAAAAGTATTAGATGTAACAGGTTCAAACATGAATATATGGAAAACTGGATGAACAGAGCATATAGACTCAGAAAGACAAAGATAAATAATAGTATACTAGACTGGAAAATAATTTTATAGGGTCTGAGATATTTTTTAGAGAGTTTTTTTGAGGGCTAAGTGGTTTTAAAGAACTAAGCCTTAATAAAGACTTTATCACCTACTTTGAAATTAGGTGTAGGAGAACATTATACATTAGTGAACTTTTGATAATACTATTAGGCCATGATAATCCCAGTTTTGAGAGTACTCTATAATTCATCAAGGTCTATGGCAAAGTCATAGACTTGAGAGAAAGTAATATTGCATTCAGAATGAACAGTAATGTTTAGATGATATTTCTTATTGGCAAAGAATAAAAAAACACTAGTAGTAACATTTGAAGTATTATTGTAAGAAAACTCTGTAAGAAATAGAAGTTTAGACCAGTTGTCTTACTGATAATTACAATATACATGAAGGTATTGCTTGAGAGTCTGGTTCATGTGTTTGGCTTGTCTATCATCTTTGGAGTGATAGTCTAAAGTGAAATGAAGTCACATGTCTAAAGTAATACTTAAAGAATAGAAAAAGTTTGATACAAACTCTGAACCTCTATTAGAGATAACATGGGAAAGAACACTATGTTTAGAGAATATATAGAGAATAAACAGATGTAATAGTATTATAGGCAGAGATAAAAATTGCTTGCTTAGTGAGCTAGTTAACTATAATCAAGACAGTGTTAAACATGACAGGAGCTTCTCAATGAAGTCTGTAGAAATGGAATTCTATAGTTGTTTGAGAATAAAGAGTTACTTGAGAGATTTATAAGACTTGTAACATTATAGTTTGGATTATATACAAATGACATAAGACTTACAGAATTGTTGTACATCAACACAGATACTGGGCCAAAAATATCTGTAGTGAACTAGTTTTAGTATTTTGTTCTGACTAAAGTAGCTAGCAAGAATGTAATCATAATTATACTAGAAAACACATATATAGAGATTACCAGTAAATAGTACATAAATTCTGTCATCAAGATAAAAAAGACTGTTGGGGTCTATAAACTATTAGTCATCTACAGAGATGTTTTTTATAGTGATTAGATCACTAAAAAGGGTTCAAAGAATATCCTAGTATAGAATATCTAGATTAATAACTATAACTGCATAAACCAAAGAAAAAAGAAGAATAGTTATTTATATGGAGGCTACAAGTTGTTCTTTAGTAAAGATGAGTTTGAAGTTATGAGGGTTGATTGTGGCATAGCCAGTATTCCCCTCTTTTAGATAGACATTTTAGTGAGAGCATCTGGTTTGATGCCAAAACAATCAGAACAGAACCTAATAACAAAGTTAAACTGAGAGAAATACTTAGACTACTATGCTTGCCTTTAGATCAGTACCTTGATAGTAGAAAAATACTTAAGATTTTTATAATTTATAATAATATTAATAAACTGGACTTTCTAAGTAGTATCACCAAAATTTGAAAACCTTAAAAATAGCAAGTAATTTCTTGTCATATGTATCATAATTTAACTCTACTGTGGTGAAAGTGTAAAAATGAAAGATAACTAGATGAACTTCATTTTCTTCATTCATAATAGAAAGAATTATAGCAAGAGCATAGTCTGAAGTATCAGTTTTCATAATAAGTTGAGTATTGAAAATCCAGTATATAAAGATGGAAGTAGAGATAAATATCTTTTTGAGAGAGTTGAAAGTATTACAATAGGAGAAATTGAACTTCTAGAGAATGTCCTTCTAGGTAAGATATATCAATAAAATGACAATGTCTAAGTAGTTGAAGATGAACTAGTGATAAAAGTTAGTATCACAAAATAAACTACTTACTTATTTGTGATATCTGAATCTTGGATACACTCTCAGAGGTTTAGAAGCAATTCAGAAGTTCAATAATAATGACAATGATGATTAAAATCAATACAGATAATAAAGGATGAAAATTGATATTGTTAATTCTGAGGTCTAATCTTTAAACATAGAGATATATATATAAAATAGTAATAGTCTGTGTGCAAGCTGTTTTTATTACATGATCAAAACTCATACCTGATGGAATCTGTCATCTATTATAGTAGCTGTCAGGCTAATTTCAGAAGATAACTAATTATGTTACTATATTGATATGCTTGTATTTCTATCAATACTTATTACTATAAGATATATCATATATTATTGGAAATGGTTTGATGAGCACTTTCCAACATAAGTTTGATCATGTGAATCTGTTTATTTTTTCATGAGATATTAGCAAACAAAGCTTTTACAGTTACTAATAACTTGATATCTTGGTTGTTTGTTGTCACTTTTATATATCCCACATATGTGCAGATAGCCCTTATTTGGGGCTTTCCAGTACAACTTAGTTTGTAAAAATCATTCCACTGGTTGTGGAGATACAATCTGAATAAAGTTTGTGATAATTAGCAAAATCTAAGAAGAACTGAATATCCTTGACTTTGTTTGATTCTAGCTAGTCTTGAATAATCTTTACTTTATTATCAGATATAGTAAGACCAGAAGAAAAAAGAATGTATTCTAGATACTCTACTGACTCAGAGTAGAATTTACATTTCTCTGTTTTGGCATAAAGACTATAAATTATTGAAAGACTACAGAAGTATTAGTAAGACTGAAGAACATTACAAACTATTCAAATGATTTATAATATATTCTAAAAGCAGTCTTCTATTTATTACTATTGATGAGGTAAAAACACAGTAATTTGAGATGAATGAACAAATGTATTTGAGAGTTACTAAGATTAGGGGAAAAAAAACTAAGTAGATAAAATAACAAGATTCACTGAGAACATATCTAAGACCAGAAGAAAAGAAACTAGTCCTAGTATAGTCTAGCTACAAAATAAATACTGACTGTTTGAGTATGTACCTATTTACATAATAATAAAGATAAGTCAGATATAACCATAGAAACTATAAGAAAAATAACAGAGGTGTGAAATAACAGTATATAAAATAAAGAAATAATGAGTGATAACAAGGTAGGAATGAAGAAGTGAGTAAGCATAGCATATACTTCAATACTTTCTCTTAGTAAGATATTACAAAACAGACAAAATACCCAACCTTGTTCAAAATTTAGCAAAGACTTCATGGAGTAAAGCTTTGGTAAAGATATTTATCAACATCTCTTTAGTAGAAATATAATGAAATACTACTTCTCCTTGCTTAATATGCTTCCAAATAAAATGATGCCAAATGTTAATATACTTAGCACAAGAATGGCCAACAGGATTATGAACAAGTATAATACAACCCTGATTATCAGCATTGATAATTGTGACAGTAATCTGAGGAAAATCAAGCTCTTCAAGCAATGTGCAAAGCCAGATAGCTTCCTTCATAATGCTAGCTGAAGCTATATATTCTGCTTCAACTGAAGAAGTTGTGATAGTTGGCTGTTTCTTTGAAGACCAAGAGACAGAACCTCTAACAATGTCAAAAATAAATCTACCAACTAAATAGTAGTTATTAGGATCTTGAGCCCAATTATAATCAGTCTATTTAACCAAGTTAAAACTTTCTTTAGTCTGTCTTTCTAAAACTAAACCAAAATCCATAGTGTCTTTAAGGTAACAGAAAATACATTTTACAGCTTCTAAATGAGCAATACCTAAATTGCCTCCAAATTGAGCAATCAGGTTGATCACAAACTGAATGTCAGGCTAAGTTTATATCACAAAAAGAAGAGATCCAACTAGAGAAAGATAATGGATGTTGTCTGCATACTCCTTATAAGCTTGCTTCTCAGTCTCTAATATAGGTGACTGAGAAATAGATAAATTATGCTTGATACCTAGTAGAGTAGAAACAAGTATAGCATCTTGCATACCAAAGCAAGTGAAGACTTAGTGAATGTATGCAGATTGATTGAGAAAGATCAGTCAGTTATTACAGTTATAAGTAACAGTAACAAGGATTTCCAACATGAATTTTAGCTCTCCAAGGTCAGTAATATCAAAATCATTGCAGAGCACCATTTTGAAAGATGTAATATGTATATTTCTTGAAGCAGCTACTGCCATGTCATTAACATAAACCAGTATGATGAAAACAATTTTGTCTTTTTCCTTCTTGATATATAGGCAATTATCAGCAAATATATAAATAAGGCCAAGTTTTGTAAAAACTTCATAGAGTCTTTTCTTCCACTGTCATTTTGCTTGTTTGAGATCATATAGTGGTTTACATAGTTGCTAATATTATTCTCTTGAGCCAAATTAACTAACACTATCTGGAATTATTATATAAATTTCTTCATCAAGATCATCTTGTAAGTAGACAACAATAACATCAGCCTAATGAATCTCAAAATTCAGATGTGCAGCTAGAGCAAGAAACATCTGTATTATTGTGAATTTGGCTACAGAAGAGAAAGTTTCAGAGAAATTTTTGCCAGAAACTTGTGAGAAGCCTTTGGCCACTATATAGGTCTTGAATTTGATATGGTTACTATGTTTATCAACCTTTTCCTCAAAGATGGTATGTCTTCCAACAGCTTTCATACCAGCTGGCAACTCATTCACCTACTCAAAAATACCTGCTTTAAGTAATTAGGTATATTCAATCTTAATAACATATTCCTATTTACTTGAGTAGAGAAAACATAGTGCTTTATGGTAAATTCTTGATTCATTTATAACTGCAATAAATATTAGGTTTACAAAGCCACCTAAAGTGATGGCATCATTGATGGCCAAGAGCCCATAGTATACTCCTAGCTTGTATATATACATTGTAACATCCCTCCTAGACAGATAGTCCTACTTGGAAGTCTTCTTTTGGATAGGTGGTAGGTCAGATAGAACCTTACTAGTCATATTAAAGATAAGTAATTTCTGGAGTATGGTTTTGATCAATAACATTCATAGGAATAGTATCAGAAACAATATGAGTTGGTTTAGAATTTGGCTGGACAATTGCTATAATATTTTTAGCAAGAGCATTATTAATAAATTCATTCACAGCTATTGTTAGTATTTTCAGAGTATCAATGCTAATAACTACTAGGTTACTTAGTATATTATCTTTGAAAAATTAAATATCTTATAAAGCAATTAGCTTACTACTCTCAAGATCTTCTAGTCAATAACCTTTAACCTTATCAGTTCACTATTCTAATAAACAAACTTTTACTGCTCTGGATTCTAATTTTTCTTTTTGGACCTGTTTGAAGACCTAATGAACCAAAAATTTGCAAGTAAAACGTATCAGGCTTATATCCAGTCTATACTTCATAGGACATGACTCTTTTAAGACTAGAAGTGAGTATAATACTCCTGATATGGATAGCATACATAAATGTTTCCCTCTAGTATTGTAGTTCTACCTCTGTACTCCATAATATACAATGCACCATTTCAAAGAAGACAGCAATAGCCTACTCTGTTATCCTATTCTGTTCTAGAAGATAAGGAATGGTTGTTTTATGAATAATACCATTTAATCAACAGAATTGTTCTATTGTTTTGTTTACAAATTCAGAACCATTGTCACTTTGGAGTTAACAAGCTTTCAAGCCAGATTGGCACTCTATCATGGCCATAATATCTTGGATGGCAATACCAGCCTCTTCCTTTTCCTTCAACAAATAACTGACTGCATAACAGCAACTCACTTCTACAACAACAAGTGGGTACAAATATCCATCCCAAGTAGGAACAGATATAAGTCTAGTCAAATCCATAACAAGTAACTCCATCTTGGAGTATTGACTAGTACTTGATTTAGGAAGTGGTAAACAGTGGAATTTGCCATTTACACACCTATTACATAAATGATCAAATTCTTTAGATACAAAAACATTAAATCCATGAATAGTCTTTTGACAGACTATAGAGTCAATAATATGGGAACTCAAATGCTCCATTCTGCAATATTATAGATGTATACTAAAAGTGCCAGCTGAAATATGAGCACTTCTGCAATTAAAGTTAGTATACTGAATCTAGTATAATATACTAGTTAAGCCATCAAGAATAGTTGAAAACAAATCATCATCATTTTTTAAGATAATCAAGTCTTTTTTCCAGCTTCAAACTGAAGCATCTTTATGGTGGAGAACTCCAAAACTAATAAGATCAGCTTTTAATATGAAAATATGGAGGATATCAGTAAAGGTGAGTTTTAAAGTACTATTAGGTAAAATCATTGTGAGAGTAACAGATCCAATGTCTACTATAGGAACATAGTAATGTCTATCTACAGTGATATACTTGTCATTGGTAAGAGGATAGTATAAAGAGAACAAATATCATTTTTAAAAACATGTAAGAGGTCATTATACAAATAAGGAGAACACCATGAATAGTGTTAATAATAGAAATTATATTAACTTGTCTGATTTTATAACCATTGCAAATAGCTATAAGTATTTTCCCAACTTTCCAATTTCTAGACAACTTAATAACAACATGAGCAGACTCACTAGATTTGGCCTGCTTAGTCTTGTTCTCCCTCTTCTTTGAATACTCAGCAGTCTAATGCTCCTTCTCACCATAGATATGATAGCTCATATCAGTAGGTTTCAGCTTGGACTTAGACTTGGCCTTCTTTGATTTCTTTTTCCTAGAGAAACTACCACTTGTTCCATTACTGAAAGAAGACCTTACAAACAGGGCTAATTGCTTAGCTTTCTGCTTCTTCTCAGTCTCTTTAATATTACACTCTCTCCATATGATTATAAACAGATAGGAGCTTAGTAGTAATAATGTCCAAATTAAGTACAATGTCTTTATTCAATAAATTCTGCTTTACCACATCCTAAACTCCAGATTATAGCAATGAGAGGAGAATTGCATGAACTATATGAATGACATCTAACTTTTGTCCAGAATTGTTGATGCAATGATAGAGGTAAAGAAAAAAGCCAATATGTTTAGACATAGTAATTTGTTTATCCCATTTCTTTGTGTACAACTTCTAATAATAGTAGTATATATTTATCCCTTGACATTGAGTGATATGAATACTATGGAGGTAATTCCATATATTCTTGGAAGTTGAAACACCAATTATATGTTTATATTAGCCAAACTTGATAGTATCTTGTATTAAATCCATAGCTGTAGAATCAGAGCACAGCCAATCAAGATATTCCTTCTTTGAAGTAGTCTATTTCTTGTACTCAAGTGATGTAAGTATAAGGGATTTGTTATTCATATCAATAAAAGGACTAGAAGAAGGTTTTAAAGGGTATTCTTATAAGCTTTTGATGAAGAGCTATAAAAGGTGAGCCTGTAAAGCCACTTTTATATTATTAGATCAGATATGATAATTGGTATTATTTAATTTAGGAAAACAAAGAGTTTCTGATCAAAAATCTCAAGCATAAATGCTGTTAGGGCCTATAACCTGATAAGATAGAAATACAGTGATTTGAGATAAATGAAAAAGTGTATTTGAGAGTCACTAAAACTAGGGAAAAAGAAACTAAGTAGATAAAATAACAAGATTCACTGAGAACATATCTAAGACCAGAAGAAAAGAAACTAGTCCTAGTATAGTCTAGCTACAAAATAAATACTGACTGTTTGAGTATGTACCTATTTACATAATAATAAAGATAAGTCAGATATAACCATAGAAACTATAAGAAAAATAACAGAG
>JAJOHK020001015.1:0-16757 GCA_022457215.2 Leucocoprinus gongylophorus
CTGGAGTTGAGGAATTACGGCAAGAGGAAGCCATTTGGACTTTGAAGTGCGAAGTGGAATGGATTGCAGATGGAACTGCAACAGAAGGTTTAGCAGACAGAACTGCTCAGAAGCGACAGCAGACTTGAGAGTCTGATAATACTGTCAGGCATGGTTCACACTAGGGTGGAAGTCTGCAGAATGGACTCGGAGATGAGCGGACTTGTGGAACAACCTTGGCTTCAGCTTATGTGCTGTACTGCCTGTCTGCTGCGTGGTTGCAACTTCAGATGAAGGAGATAAAGTCTGAGTGGAAGTGAGTGCTGAATAGTGTGTTGCCATTGAACACTGGAGATCGAGTTCAATAAGAGATTATCTTTGTCAATTATCAGACTAGCAAATTACAGTGTAACTACTAGTCTTATATACAAACTGATAATATAGGAGATGCTTGGGGTTTCAATGGTAAAACCCCTATTGCCCCGAGTGGAGGTTTTAGTGTTGAGACACTGATAGGAGCAACTCCGTCATGGAAGACTGAGTTGAATAGGAGTATCTCTGTCATGGAAGATGGAATACCCGGAGGGTTGCAGCACTGCCATAAGACATGTTGCAAGAAAGGTGGCTGCTGTGGAAGGCAGGCTTGTATGGTTCAGAAGTGGTTTCACCACAGGGACATTGTTTCTGGACAGGTGGACTTGTATATGACAATTATACTATTGTCTAGAGAAGCTTATGTGTAAGTCTGATACATTGTCAAGGTGAATAGATCATAGTAGTAGTTCTCAAGACAATCAAGACATAGTATTGTTCAGGCTAGAGTTCTTTGTTGCTAGAGTATTAGAGGATAGTATAGTAAATTAGAAGGTGGGGAAAAGGCTCTCTTGATAGATATCCAATAAAAAAATCAACTAGGTGAATAAGAGAAACTGGTGGCCTAAACTATGTACAAACTCTGTAATTTAGTAGCAAAGTCATTGTAGTTCTTAGAATAGTCAGAAGACAATAGTTTATTCTTGTTTTGTAGTAAGGTGTATATTCTCAACATTGTGAATCTCTGCTATAGAATAGTCACACTTTATTCTAGATATTGAGACATGTTGGCTAGTATATTAGTATATGTAATCTTTGCTTGTATACTAAACCAGTATATTATCTTTTTCTTAGGGAGTTATATCTGCTACCAATACTTGACTCTCAGTTGAAAACTATCAGTGTATACTTCATTGTGGAACTTCCAGAGTTTATAGAGTTTAATACAGTAATGATAGTAGTAGACTCTATGTCTAAAAGAATACACTTCATTCCAACTCACATTACTGTTACTGCAGAGAGCACTGATAGGGGTCAAGCAGAGAAGAGATTATGCTAAGATGCAACAAGAACTATGCAACACTAGCCCTTAACTGTACACTAAAGAATTCAAAGAGAACATCATCAGTATCAGAAATTAATAGAAGATATAGAAACAATAGTATAGAGAACAATTAGAACTCATAAAACTCTTAAAAGAGCTCTTATAAATGTGAAAGAATGAAGTTAGAAAGAATAATTTGTGGCTATTTCAATTGTGCTCTTGAGTTCTCATTCCTTGTAGCTAGTCTTTCTTGAGTAGATGACATCACTTTTTAGTATAGTTCTAGTGTTTCTATTTCTTTAGCAAGTGAATAATATTGTTTTCTCTATAGTTTTCTAGAGAACAGTATTATAGTATGTTTCTGTTATCACCAAGTAGTCTCTGTATACATACAAGCTAGAGTAGCAGATAGCTAGACATTTCAAAATACTCTGCTAAGTCTGTTCTAATAGGCTCCAAGTCTGAAGTCTGGTTTGTTTAATGGCTACCACACCATCTCTCTAGTCAGTATCTACTCAAGAGAGCCTGAGACATTATCTAGAAGCATAAGATCTTCTCACTAATACTTTTAATGAGGTCTTATATGCTCAAAAACCTTATAATATTACTTGTTTTTTTTACAAAAAAGCATTTTCCAGCATAATAATGCTATAATGAAATTGAGATTGCTTCATCAACAGTGTAATATTTCTAATTGAATAGATAGACAGAATATATTAACCAAGAACTCAACTAGTATCTCTAGTTGTTTGTGAATAAGCAGCAAAGTGACTAGTATAATCTAAGTAGAGTTCTGTTGTAGCAACCACTAATCAAGATAGTCAATAGCATACTAAATAATCTTATAAGATGAGAATCTCATGAGGATCACAAGAGAACTCAACAAAGGGTTCCTGATATATTCCTACTCTCTATATACTACAAGTATATGGTCTTTTTTAGTGATAAATGGCCCTACCCTAATATCCATGCATTACCTATGAGTATACTATGTATACACCATGAGGTAAACATGCCATAGACACTTTGACATCATTTTTCCAGCCTTTCTTTCAGATTCTAGGCTTATGACATCATGTTATGTGATGCATCATGTAACTGCAATCACATACCTCTTCATCATCCAAGAAATAAAAGAGAAATCAAATCAAAGAAAATAGATTAAAATAAAATAAAATAAAAATAAAATATAAGGGTTCAGGCATACCATGTATACTATAACAAGTTCCAACATAACAACTATGTCTATATTTCCACTAAGCAATATCAATTTCTCTTAGATATAAGTCATCTCTTCTAGATAGACTTCAAACTACACTATTAAGAGTTCAAGGTAAAAAGTGCTGCAATGTTTACTAAATGGATGAATACAGTACTGGAAGAAGCAAAGTCAGTGATTCATGAGTTATAAGAAGATATAATCCTATACTACAACTAAATATAGACCTCTACACCAGTTTTTCAATCTAGCAACAAGATATATCTAAATGCTGTGAACATTTATACTACTTGTTCTTCAGCTAAACTGTCACACCAGCAACTTAGACCTTATGTAGTGAAAAAGCAGATAGGGTACATAATCTACCAACTGAAGCTTCCACTAGCATTGAGAAAACTGTATCTAGTATTCAATATCATTAAGTTGACTACTATATCTATTAATCTTATACTTAGTAGATGTTCAAAGACCTTCCAGACTCTATCTTTGTGAATGAATGAAAAGAGTAGAAAGTTAAGAAAATCCTTAGAAAGATATCTTAGAGGTATTTGTTCTAGATAGGGTGGCATATTTTTACTGACTGAACTCTAGAGCTTCATAGTTCATTAGGGCTACTAAGTTTTTAACTATTGAGTTTTAAACAATCCTTATTACTTTGAGTTGCAACAATCTAAGAGAAGAGATAGATGTAAGAGAATTCACTTCTTTAGCTCTAATATTACTGCTAAAGCTTGTAAAGTTTCATAACTCATTTTCAGTAGGCCAAATACCACTACCAAAGTCTGTAGTGTTCATTCTCTTAACTTACCACTCTCTGCTGCTGACTTTGAATTTAAATCTTAACTATTATCCTAACTATCTTCTATTTATTACTAATAGTAATCTCTCTTTCTTTCTAGGCTAATATTCTAAATGTTTCTATTAGAAATGCCACTAGTTATGCTATCTTTATTATTTTCCTTACTCTGTTCTCTTAAGTTTTCTTAGAAGTAAGTAGTATATTCACAGTGTTATGTTAATAAAACTTGGATTCTCTTAGAGTTTGTGAAAGTATGCAGAACTCTGTGGACCCTGCTGGTTATCTTCACAGTCTCCATTAATAGATTTGTCTTGAGCACCATGGAAAATTTGAAGAGAAAGCTCCAGCAAAATATTTATCAAAACAAAAAGCAATATTAAAGAGTGTTCTGAGAGAAGGAACAGAGTTTGATCTAGAGTGAGTCAAAGAGTTATGTCAGGAAAACATTATTATAATTGAAATAAATAGAAAGTAGATAAAACTACAACAGAAGTAATAGCAGACTAGAGAGTCTAATAATACTATTAGATACAGTTTACACTTGAAGGAAAAAGTCTATAGGGTTATGTTGGAGTTTTGTACTAAGTATAAAAGCTTGTACAAAGAGTAAGAAGTTATGGACCTTGGCTTTAGCTTATATACTATACTATCTGTCTGCTGTAAAATTACAACTTCAAAAGAATGAATGGAGTTCAAGAGTGTGAGTTCTGACAAAATAAATGTGTTGTCATAACACTGGAGTTTAGTGTTAATGATATTCATTGTTGTTGATTATCAGACTGAAAATTACAATATATCTACCAGTCCTTAAATACAAGTATTATAAAAGGAGAACTTAAATGTTTTATAGTACAGCCTTGAGCAGATGTTTCAGTGGTGAAATACTAATAAAAGTTTAGAAAGGAAAGAAAACTCTGCCATGAAAGACTGAATCTGAAAAGAAGTCAACTTCACTATGAAAGATTGAGAATTTACAGAATTTGAACAGGGAGATAATACTATTATAGAAGATAAATTATATTATAAGAAATAATTCCACCACAAAAGATGAGTTATGAGTGGAATCTTATAGACTGATAATGTTAGAATCAAAGACAGTAGACTTTATTTTATTTTTATTTTCTTTCTCATTTCTATTTTCCTTTCCATTTATTTTTCTATTTTAGACTTAGGGTTAGAAAATAGTATGATATCACAAGCTGTCACACAATCACATGTCACACAAAAGAATATAGAAAATTCTAAAACAATGATATCATATCACATATTGATTGTTAAAGTAGAAAGCAGTAGACTTTATTTATTCTCCTTTTGATTTATGTTTCTATTTTCTATTTTTAGAACTTAGGAGAGGGTTAGAGTAACAGTCACATCACATGACATGGTCACATTAATGATCACAAGTCACATGACTCACAAAAGGATATAGAAGGTTCAGGAAGAATAATGTCATACTATGTGTAAAACACATGGCTGTTTAGGGTAGGCTAGAAGTAGTTAGCACAGACTATGAGGTTTGGGTATATAAGGTAGACAATCCTGTACAGAGCTCTCTATCAAGTTCTTTTGTATAAACTCTATACAAGGTTCTTTCTTTTGACCAACTCTAAGGTCTTAAGTTTGTAACATTGATAATATGTAATATACATGGCCTTTAGAGTAGGCTAAGGTTAGTGTAGTATGGACCAGTAGTCTAGCATATATAAGGTAGACATATTTGTACTTGGAACTTCATTGAGTTCTCTTATATTAATCTTAATACAAGGTTTCTTTGTTAACTTAACATTTTAAGTTTTCAATCATAACATTAGAACTCAATTAACATTTTTTGAGACCATCCAACACTAGGCCTTTTCTTTCCCTACTCTCTATTCATTCTTGACCAGTAGTTAATATGACTGCTAGTTACCCTTAGTATAAAAGCCAGACTCTAGATATAAAGAGAAGCTAGCTGCTTAGTATAGACAGTCATGGATATTAGTGATCAGACCCAGGCTGCTGGCTAGATATACTTATTATTTAATTGAATGGTGTTAAAGTAGTATACTTGTACCATTTTATATAAAAGCTTTGTGCTGCATTGTCCACTTGTAACCTATACACATAAGAGAATAGCAGGTGTCCCTAAGATTCTGTTTAGAGTAAAACATCTTTCTTAAGACAAAATTGTTTACAATTCAATTAGGGCAGTAGTTAGTAATTAGGTAATTTGTAGATAGTATGAGGTAAGACTTGAAAAGAGCCTACTAGTACTTATCAAGATTGAGTCTAGTTTAGAGTACAATTCTAAGAAGGAAACCAGCATTAGTTCTGCTCTCCTCTTATACACATCATCATCTCTGACCCTACTCCCACCAATTAATTTTTCACTCTTTTACACAACTATAAGTTAACTGAACCCTATTCAATATAAACAAGTTATTCAGCAATATTAGAAGCAAATCACTATAATGCAGGCACAGTTTTAGGTATTGTTGGAGATAGCAGGAAGAGTAAAAGTAGAAGTGGTAGCAGTCTTCCAACCTAACACTAGATCAAATATAAAAGTTGTTATTATCAAGATCACAGAAAGTGAACTTAGTTTCTTTTTATTTTCTTTCTCATTTTTATTTTTCTTTTCAATTTATTTTTCATTTTTTCATTTTTCTATTTTTAGAACTCTGGGGTTAGGATTAGAAGTGATTGGTCATACTGTCACATCTGTCACATCTGATGGTGTGGTCACAACATCAATCACAGGACTTGAAAAAAGAGAGTAAAAGATTCTGGAACAAAATGATGTTATATAACATGGACATCACATGTTGGCCTCATACTTAATATATGGTCATTTAGGATAGAGTGCACAGTAGTTAGTACAGACCATCTGTATAGGTATATAAGGTAGACTACTTTGTAAAGAGCTCTCTATTGAGTTCTCTTGTGTTATCCAATACAAGGTTATCTCATAATCCAACTCTAAGGGTTTTGAGTTATAATAGCTATGACTTAAGTCTAAAGAGTTAGAACAAAAGACCACTCTTATATTGAATAACACAAGAGAACTTGATAGAGTTCTCAATACAGACTACTTTTTCTTATATACACTTGGTTTCTAGTCCATGCTGTGTTGTATCTAGCCTACTCTAATATCCATATGTTATTCATAAGACCAACATGCTTTTGCCATATTATATGATATCATCTGTTCCAGAATCTTTTTATGACTTTCTTTGCATCACATGATCTTGTGACTGTGACCATGACATGATGTGACCATCCTGTGATATGTGATGTCACACTCCATCCTAACTCTAAATACAATAGAGACAAAAGATGAAAAGAGACTGAAAATAAAATAGAAAGGAAAATAAAATATAGTCTAGCATCTACAACTCTGATAAAAGTAGCTAAACCATAAATGTTTGATCATGTTTGATGGGGCTGCAGAAAAGGTTTCAGGTTTTTTGACAGTATACAGATTGTTTATAAGAATAAGAATGAGAAATAATTCAGTAGAAGAACAAATTCAGTAAGTATTATTATATATTACAAACTCAAAACTTTAGAGTCGGTTAGGCAGATAAACCTTATATTGGATTAATATAAGAGAACTTGATAAATAACTCTATACAGGATTGTCTATCTCATATATATCTCAGACTACTAGTCTGTGCACTACTACTTTAGCCTACCCTAAATGACCATATATCTGCCTTAAGGCTACTATATGTATAATATATAGTATAACATCATTTCTTCTAGAATCTTCTACTGTTTTTTCATCATGGCATATAATTATGTGACAGTGTGACAGTGACCTGTGATATCCCACTGATCCCTAACACTATTTCTAAAAATAGAATAGACTGAGAGGAACAGAAAGGAAAAGAAAAGAAAAGAAAAATAAAATCAAGTCCAATCTTTATGTTTCTAACATCACCTCTTCTTTAAGTTTTCTTCTTTGGAGAAACTGACTTCTACTTTCACCAATTTCTTTCTAACTTCCTTAGATATTCTTCCTCAAATTTTTCATTATCCCATCCATATAATATTTTTGCTATATATTTTCCTAGCAACTCCCTCTTTCTAAAGTTCTTTTCTTTTGCCATGTCTAACTGCTCTTGTCATCTTACTTTTGTATTTACCCTCCCCTTAAACTCTACTACCACTTCTTTTGCATTCTCCAAATCCTTCTCTCTTTTCCAACTATCATGTTCTGCTATAAACCTCTTCCATTGCACCAAGTACTTTACTACTTTCCTTACTTTTCTTTTGTTTTCTACCTCTCACTCTTTGACTCCTTTTACTTCTACTGGATTTACCTCCTTTGTTTTCTGTCTCTCTACTTGTTCCTTGTATCATACTACTTAACTAGTGTTTACAACTAGATAAATTCTCATTGTGGTTGGCAGTCTTAGCTTGATCATATTGATCAAAACTATCTCATCAATAATGTTATGAACTTAGGACCTTAGGATTGGTCAAAAGAAAGAACCTTGTATAAGGTTTACACAAGAGAACTCAATAAAAAACTCTGTACAGGATTGTCTACCTTATATACCCAAACCTCATGGTCCATGCTAACTACTTCTAGCCTACCCTAAACAGCCATATGTCTGCCTTAAGGTCAACATGTGTTTTACACATAGTATAACATCATCCTTCTGGAATTTTCTATATATTTCCATGAGTCATATGACTTGTAATCATTACTGTGACCATGTCATGTGATGTGACTGTCACTTTAACCCTCTCCTAAGTTCTAAAAATAGGAAAAAAGAATATAAATCAAAAGAAGAATGAAAATAGAAAAGAAAAGGAGAATAAATGAAATCCACTGCTTTCAACTTTGACAAATAATATATGGGCCCATGTATTGGTCCACTAGTTTCCTTGCTGGTCATTCTTTGAATACTAAGTCTTTTGTACTTAGCATTACTTTATCACCTATCTTCCATTCTTCCCCCTTTTTTCTTCTTCTATCCACTTATTGTTTCATCTCCTCCTGTGCTTTTCTTAAAACTTCTTCTGCCTCTTCTTGTACCTTCTTCATTTTTCCTGCAAATTCCATTGCCTTTTCTACTTTTCCTCTTTTTCTAATATCCACTCCCATTCTTAATTCCCTTCCATAATTTGCTATAAATAGAAACACCTTTGTTGCTGAATATATCTTGTTGTTAACTACAAACTCTGCTGATGCTAACCATTCTAGCCAGTCCTTTTGTCTATGATCAGTAAAGAATCTAAGATACTGTTCTAACTCTTAGTTCATTCTTTCTGTCTGACCATCAGTTTGTAGGTGAAATACCATTGACAACTTTGTTTCAATTTCCAACATTTGTTTCAACTTCTTAGTCAACTCTACTGCAAACTGTGGTCCTCTGTCTGATATCACACTCTCTGGTAACCTGTGTAACTTTCACATATTATCTTTGAACACTCTCACTAGTCCTTTTACTGTTATTTCTTCTGTTGTTGCTACAAAATGAGTCATTTTGGACAACCTATCACAGACCACTAAAATTGTATCTTTCCTAGCTACTAATGGTAACTTCATAATGAAATCCACTACCAGATGTGTTCATAGTTTTCTGGAACCTTGCTCAACTTCAACTTTCTTGCTAACTCTTCTGTCCTGTTCTTCATTCTTTGACATATATTACAACCCTCCACATATTTTCCCATATCTCTTGTTACTCCTGGCTACTAATAATTCCTTGTTACTAATTCTGTCATCTTCTACTTTTCCCCATGTCCTACTACTGGTATATCATAATGTAACCAGATTATTTCTACTTTCAACACTTCATTCTTCAGTACATAGATTTTTCCCTCTTTTAACACTAGATCTCCCTCTACTTGCTACTCTTCTTCTCTCAATACTTTTACTCTTGCCTTCCTCATCTTTTCTACTACTCTAACTACTTCTTTGTCCTTACTTCTAGCTATTTTTATTTTCTCTAATATATCTACTTCTAGTCTCTCTATTACTACTTTTGATAAGCTATGAAGCCAATAGTCTTGAATAAATATCTAATTGTCATTGTTTTTTTCTACTCCTACTTTCCAGTCTGGTCATCTATGAAGTCCATCTGCCTTCCCTATTTTTGTTCTTGGAACATGTTTCAAGGTAAAGTCAAATCTAGACAAATATAAGGTCTATTTAGCTTGTCTTCTGTTTAACTTTTGCACCTTCATAAAGTACTCCAAGTTTTTATGATCTGTCTAGACTTTAAACTTGAACTTTGCACTCTCTAATAGATGCCTCCAATTTTCTCACCCTCTTATAACTGCCAACATCTCCTTGTCATGAATTTTGTAATTTCTCTCTGTCTTGTTTAGAGACTT
Organism: Leucocoprinus gongylophorus; assembly: GCA_022457215.2. NCBI lineage: Eukaryota > Fungi > Basidiomycota > Agaricomycetes > Agaricales > Agaricaceae > Leucocoprinus > Leucocoprinus gongylophorus. Next base: position 9,685 of record JAJOHK020001015.1, read on the forward strand.
CGAGAGGAAAGCTACTGGCCTCCATTGCCTATCTTCACACTCCATTGATAGTACTCCCCCTATTGCATAGTCTAACACATCTACTTCCATTCTCATTTTCTTATCCAAGTCTGGTGCTGCTAGCACTAGTTCTTTTATGAATCTCTTCTTCAATTCTCCAAATACCTTCTTCTGTTGTTCTGTCCACTCCCACTTCTGATCTTTCCTTACCATATTGTATAGTGGTCTAGCTATTGCTGCAAAGTCTTTAATGAATTGGCAATAGTAATTTGCCAATCTTAAAAACTTCTGTATGTTCTTAACTTCTTGTGGAGTTGGCCAGTCCAAAATACCTCTCACCTTTTCTTCTTCTATTTTAATCCCTTCTAGCCTTATTACTACTCCTAAAAACCCTACTTCCTTTACCTTCCATTTGCATTTTTCTGGTTTTACATATAGATCATTCTCTGCTAATCTTTTTACCACTTTTACCACTATTTTGTCATACTCCTTCTCTATTTCTATTCCTACAATCACATTGTCAATAAAACTCACCACTTTCCCAATATTGATGAGGTTCCATAGAATTTCATTCATTATAGTCTAAAAAGTTGCCAGTGAATTCATTAATCTGAAAAATATCACAGTCAGCTCAAACAATCTCTCTAGTATGGTAAATACTGCCTTCCACTTGTCTCCCTCCTTTATTCATATACCCATCTTAAGTTCATTATTGTAAATACTCTTTTTGTGCCTATGTTTTCTATAATGTCCAAAATAAGAGGCAGAGGGTAATTATTCTTAATAGTCTATTTATTAAGATACCTATAGTCCTGTACCATATACTTTTTTCCATTCTTTTTTCCTACAAAGAATATAGGTACCATTTGAGTTGACTTTGAGAGTCTGATGTATTCTTTCCTTAATTGTTTAGAAATAAATTTATGTACCTCCTCTCTCTCTTCTCTTGACAATGAATATATCTTTCTCTTCCTTGGTACAAATCCTTCCTTCATATCAATAGTGTGATTTAATAATTTCCCTGTGGGCATTCTTTCACTAGTTTCCTTGCTAAAAATGTGATTCCACTTGTGGAACCTCTCTGGTACCAGTCATTTTGCCTCTTCCTTAGATTTTACTATCTCTTTATTATCATCCCAGATTTCCCATTCTTCTGCTACCTTCTTCACTTTTATTGTTCTTTCTTTTCTTAGATTTTTCTTTTTCTTTCTTTTCTACTCTTTCTTCTCTTGTTTTTTTTCCTCTTCCTCTTTCTTTTCTTCTTTCTTTTGTTTTTTCCACCCTAATTTTCCCTGCTTTAGTCTCTATTGCTTTCCATATTTCTTCAAACACCTTGTCATTTTTACCTCCTCTGTTCTCCAGTTGATTCCAAATTATAATGAGCAAGCTAGAACATTCCTAAAATTACACTCCACTTCTGTTCTCCTATCATGTCTATCTCCATCTTCTTCCTATGTCTCTGGTAGTAAATATTTATCTCCACTATGTGTTCTATTAGCCCCTTCTGTCAAGAACAAAAGAGGTGGACTCTACTCATTTCCACTTTCATATTCATGTTCATTTTCATTTTTATTTTCAGTTTCCTTTTGATTTAGTTTTCATTTGTCTATTTTTAGAACTCAGTATTAGGGTTAAAGTAGCAAAGATCACATTGTCATATCTCAGTCACATTGGATGACACAGTCACAGGTTATGAGACACATGGAAGAACAATATCATACAACAAGTACAACATATGGCTGTTTATAGTAGGGTAGAAGTAGCTAGCACAGACCAGGTAGATTTAGTATATAAGGTAGACTATCTTGTATGGAGTTCTCCATCAAGTTCTCTTGTGTAAACCCTATACAATGTTCTTTCTTTTGACCAACTCTAAGGTCTTAAGCTCATAATATTACCTTCTTATTTAAAGTTCCATTAACATTTCTCATATAAATTGGTCTTTCTATTTTTTTCAGCTTGAATCTCTGCTTTCTTGAAAACTCTGAACTCATTACTAGCTCTGTAGCCCCACTGTCCAACAATGCTTCTACCATCACTTCTTCTTGCATATCAATTCTCTCCAGCCCAATCTTCACTGTTACTTCTCTTAACATATCCCTATTATTTAGGTTACAGCAGAATGTATTTTCCATTACTCTAGAAAGCATTGCAAACCTATTGTTATTGAGACCTAATTGAACACTATTAGATCTCTCTCCCTATTTAAATTGTTCTATCTATCATTATAATTGTCCTCATATTCCACCCTCCTTCACTAGCCTATGATTTGTCTTCTACAATTTCATGCTAGATAGCCAACCCCCTACAACTATAGCAATTTCTATTTTTCCTATCTACATCCATAGCATATGAGTTGTGGGGCACAAACTCTGCCTACTGAGTTGGGCATACCATAATTCATTTTCTCCACTCCTTCTATAGGAGCAGGTTCTGTCAGCATCCACTATTGAGCTTCTTGCCTTCTTGGCCAAACTTGAGGCTGTAGTAGTTATTATCATAGTATCACTGTGTTGTTTGACCTTGGAGCCTATAGTCTCTGCTTTCATTATCCCCTCAATTTTTCTTTTTCTCTCTTACTCTTTCTCTAGTTTCTGTCCAATACTATTGTCCTATTATACTATTGTTCAACTGTAGTAGGCTGCTATTCTGACTCCATTAGTCTTCAGTAGATTGTCCTATTCATTCCTCTCTTAAACTCCTCTACTAAGGGCCTTCCTTTATACCCACTACCCCTTGCTGCTCTTCTAAATTCTTGTACAAACTCCTTCATAGTCCTTCCTTCCTGCTCCAACCTCTTCAGTTCTGCTACTTTCATTGTTTCCTTATTTCCTTCCTCAAACTCTTTTTTATCTCTGCTAAGAATTCTCCTGCTATTTCATACTCCAGTAATCTTCCTTCCAAATCCTCTAAAATATTTTCCTTTCACATGTCTGCTAACTCTTCTTGCACTTATGATAAAACCCACTATATCTGTTCTTCTACTGCTTCTTCCCTCATCTTCATCCTGATATATAATTTGCACACCATGATAAAACCCAAAACATTTTTCTAGCTCCCATCAAATATTTGTAACTTTGCTACTTCTATGCTTGTTCCCATTCTGTGCATTGCTTTTCCACCTTATGCTGCTAAAAGTACTTGTACTTGAGCCTGCAGTGTTGCAAGCTGTTCTTGTTATTGTTGAGCTAAAAGCTCATAGTTAATTTGGCCACATTGGCTCATAGTATAGAATGATGGTGAGAGTGATGACAAAGGCAGTAGTGGTATTGGTTGTGAGGAAGTGTATGAAGAGAGCACAGAACTTGTACTAGTTTTTCCCTCTGACTTGTATTCACTGTTTGAATCTATCTCAGTAGGTGTTAGCAGGCCTTTTTCTTGTTCCACCTTATACTGCCTACTTTAAGAGAACTATAAACAATTTTGGCCTAAGAAGGCTGTTCTACTCTAAGCAAGATCTTAAGAATTCCTGCTGTTCTCTTGTGTAAACAAGTTATAAGTGGATCTGTAGCACAGAGCTGATAGATGAAGGGTTTATAACTAACATGTCCACACAAGGTAATACATCTGAAATGCACCAGTGGGCTTTGGTACAGACAAATGGCCAAACTTTCCCTGCCTGGCTAGTATACCTCTTGTATGTCTAGGGTCTAATGACTTTTCTTGACTAAAAGATAGTGTTATTCTTTGGTTGAGGATAGTAAGAGAATAATTGTAAGGAGGACTTGGTATTGAGTAGTCTCAAGAAGTGGAATTGAGCTCTAATATTACAAACTTAAGACCTTAGAGTTGGTTAGACAAATGAACCTTATATTGGGTTAATATAAGAGAACTTAATAGATAACTCTGTACAGGATTGTCTATCTCATATATATCTCAGACTACTAGTCTGTGCACTACTACTTTAGCCTACCCTAAATGACCATATATCTGCCTTAAGGCTACTATATATATAATATATAGTATAACATCATTTCTTCTAGAATCTTCTACTGTTTTTTTCATCATGGCATATGATTATGTGACAGTGTGACAGTGACCTGTGATATCCCACTAATCCCTAACCCTATTTCCAAAAATAGAATAGACTGAGAGGAACAGAAAGGAAAATAAAATAAAATAAAATAAAAATAAAATAGAGTCTAATCTTTGTGTTTCTAACATTATATATACAAGAAGGATCAGCAAATATATGAAAGAAAATTGTTCTAGAAGATTTGGAAGCAGAGACATTGGAATATGGAACAATAAGAGAATTTTTAGCAGATTTAAAGAAAGAATTCAGTGGAGGAGATAATGAGATAATAAAGGTGGCAGAATTGAAAAAGATAGAGCAAGGGAACAGGATAATAGAGAAGTTTGTACAAGAGTTTAGAAAAGTGATAAAAGAAAGTAAGTACAAAGAAAGACTGTTGGTAGAAGAATTTAAGAGAAGGATGAATAGATTGATTAGAAGAAAACTCATAGAAGTAGAAAGATCTTCCAAGATTATGGAACAATGGTATAAGAAAGTAACAAATTTGGATAAATATTAGAGAGAGAGTAAACAAGAAGCAGAAAGGTTGAGGGGTAGATAGGGGATAGGAGCTTAAATACTGAGGCAGAACATAATATAGGCATAATGGTAACAGTTGCCACAGTCTCAAGTTTGGCCAAGGAGATAGGAGATTTCCCAATAGTAGATGCTGACAAGGCCTGCTCTAATGAAGGAAGTAGAGAGAACTAATGTAGCTATAGTCAATCTGCAACAGCAGCAGATAGAGTTTGCATCTAGATATGACCTATATGCTATAGATGTAGACAGAGGAAGGAATTGTTACAACTGTGGGAGTTTTGGTCATATTATAAGAAATTGTAAGAATTGGAAAATCATTGGACAAGAGAGAAGAATTGATTACAAGAACAGTGGACAGATTAATTTAAATAGGAAAGAGAGTTTGGTGGTCCTTGACTAGGCTCTAGTAATAATAGGTTTGCAATGCTCTCTAGAATAGTGAATAATACACTCTACTACAACCTGGACAATAGAAACATGTTAAGAGAAGTGACAGTAAAGATTGGGTTGGAAAGAATTGATACTCAGAAAGAAGTGACAATAGAGGTGTTGTTGGATAGTAGAGCAATGGGATGGGATTGGTTATGAGTTCAGAGTTCACTAGAAAACAAGGATTCAAGTTGAAGAAAATGAATAGACCCATATATATGAGAAATGTAGATAGTTCTTTTAACAAGGAAGGATCTATTGAACATACAGTAGAGGTAAATATTTATTAACAGAGACATAGAGAGAGAACAGAAATTGATGTGATTGGGGAGCAAAAGTAGAGTGTGATCTTGAGAATGCCATAGCTTGCTCACCACAATCCTGAGATTGACTGGAGAATAGAAGAGGTGAAAATGATGAGATGTCTAGAGGAATATGGAAAGCAGTGGAGACCAAAGCAAAGAAAATCAGGGTGGAAAAGCAAGAAAAGAAGGAGGAGGAGGAAAATAAGAGAGAGAACAAAAGAAAGAAGAAAAGAAAAAGAAAAACAAAAGAAGAATAGAATAATGGAAGTGAAGAAAGTAGCAGAAGAATGGGAGATTTGAGATGAAGAAGAGAAAACAGCAAAATCTGAAGAAGAAGCCAAGAAATTGGTACCTCAAAGGTTCCACAAGTAGATCCATGTCTTTGGAAAAAAAGCAAGTAAGAGGATGCCAATGAAGAAGTTGTGGAATCATGCAATAGATGTGAAAGAAGGTTTTGTGCTAAGGAAGAAGAAGGTATAATACCTTCCATTGTCAAGAGAGAAGAGAAGAGAAGTGTATGAGTTCATTGAAGAATAATTGAGAAAGTGGTATACTTTGAAGTCACCTCAAATGGCACCTGTATTTTTCATAGGAAAAAAGGATGGTAAGAAGCATATGGTACAGGACTTTTGGTATTTAAATGAATAGACCATTAAAAATAATTACTCTTTGCCTCTTATTTTGGATATTATAGAAAACATAAGCACCATGAAAGTATTTACAAAGTTGGACTTGCAATGGGATTATAATAATGTACAAATAAAAGAGGAAGACAAGTGGAAGGCAGTGTTCATGACTCCAGAAGGGTTATTTGAACCAACTGTGATGTTCTTTGGACTCACAAATTCTCCAGCAATGTTTTAAACAATGATAAATAAGATTCTTCATGATTTGATCAATACTGGAGAAGTAGCAAGCTTCATTGATAATGTTATAGTAGGAATAGAGGAGGAAGAAGAGCATGATAAAGTAATAGAAGAGGTAGTAAAAATGCTGGCAGAAAATAATTTATATATATAACCAGAGAAGTGCAAATGAAAGATAAGGGGAGTAGAATTTTTGGGAGTGGTAATAGGACCAGAGAGAATTAAAATAGAAGAAGAAAAGGTAAAAGATGTATTAGAATGGCAGACTCCAAAAGAAGTTAAAGACATACAGAAATTCTTAGAACTTGCCAATTATTATCAACAGTTTATTAAGGACTTTGCAGCAATAGCTAGACTATTGCACAATATGATAAAAAAGGATCAGAAATGAAATTGAACAGAGAAGTAGGAGGAGGCATTCAAAGAGTTAAAAAAAAGATTTACAAAAGAACTGGTGTCAGCAACACCAGATTTAGACAAAAAAATGAGGATGGAGGTTTATATGTTGGACTATGTAATGGGAAGAGTATTATCTATAGACTGTGAAGATGGAAAGTAGAGACCAGTAGTATTTCTCTTGAAATCTCTAAATGAGGCAGAGAGAAATTATGAAATTCATGACAAAGAGATGTTAACAGTAACAAGGGGGTTGGAAAATTGGAGGCATCTGTTAAAGAGTACAAAATTCAAGTTTAAGGTCTGGATAGACTATAAAAATTTAGAATATTGTATAAAAGTACAGAAATTAAACAGAAAACAAGCCCATTGGGCCTTATATTTGTCAAAATTTGATTTCATCTTGAAGCATGTACCAGGAACAAAAATGGAGAAGATAGATAGACTTAGTAAGAGACTGGACTGAAAAGTAGGAGTAGAAAAAAATAAAAATCAGACTTTAATTAAAGAACAATGGATTCA
>JAJOHK020001016.1:0-16744 GCA_022457215.2 Leucocoprinus gongylophorus
TATACTTCCTGGAAACCATATTACGAGGTTTGACGCCTCTTTGACGCCTCGTCACGAACCTACGTCGTCGGAGAACATAATTAATTAGATGGTTCCTCACGATACCATGTATACATCAGAGCCATCAGAGCATGCGGAATCTCTGATAAATTTACCTCACTCGAGAAACTCTGGCACAACGTTACATGTCAGTGGCTCTGAGCGATCATACCTGACAGACCCACTTTTGTATCCACAATCATCCGACACAACAGCCTGTATCAATCTTCTCTCTGGTCAGGCAGCATCGAATGATGAAACGGAGCCAATTCAATGGAACTCTCACACATCACTTCTAGGGGATCCACCAAGTCTCCGGGAGAAAAGGAATTATTGGGAGAGAACTCTAGGGAGGCGGCTCAAGCGCCTACGATATCTGATGCGATCCTTAGAGTTGGTTTTCGGTGCGTTTACCCTTTGGCCACTTTGGAATAATTTCCATTTACAATGGAATAGCTGGCTGGGCCATCTACAACACTACAAAATATCTTATTGCGTTCGTTTCGCATGACTCGAAGCAGGGTCAGATTGTGTCTCTCGTGCTTGGCATTTGCACCTGCATCTCGTTTGCGTTGCTTGTTATTGCTGCAATCTTCAGCTTCTTTCAACTCCACCTACTCATGTACTCAATTTCTCTTTGGATTCTTACATTGATCACCACTTCCTTACTGTATCTTTCTTCTATGACACTTCTCGCCCCGGCCATTGTCAATTTGATCATGCTCTGTGTTTGGCGGAATAGTTCCAACAAGCAGTTATCGACGGAGACACGATGTCATATTGACATTGATGTGGTCTGGTCCCTCTCGAAGCAAACGTGTTCTGAGCCGTATGCATGGGGTGCGCTGGCGGCTTTAGCTGCCACTCGCCTGGGGCTCACAGCGGTCTTCATTGTGGGTATTTAATTGCTTGACAAGACTATATTTCATCATTTCCCTTTCAAGGCTTTCTACTACGCTTTTCTTTTCGCATACAGACGGATGGTTAGAATGCGTGGACCATCGAAGTGGATCGATCCGATTCACCTTTCCCGGCACCGACAACCTTCTTCAGTACAAGCTGTCATGCCCCTCTATGTCGCCAAAGCATCCTCACATAGTCTCGTAACATCTACAATTCAACAGCATACTTCCAGATCAACTATCGTGTCTACCTCACCATCTCAAAAATCTCGAAAGCCTTCACCTCATCTAACACGTTCAGATGCATCTATAACTACTACATTTGACTATTACACTCCACCTCCAATCCCACTCCACTCTAGCTCTGAGGTTGAACACGAAACGGCAGGCATTGTCGGTAGATTCCGCTCCCTCGTTTCCCAAATCACTCGCGAAAACGACCAGGTAGCTGTCTCGGTGCATTCCGACGATCTTTCTGATTCTTCATCGGATTCACACTATTCCAATGACGACGCTCTTGACCTGGACTTGCCACCCATACCTCCAAACATTGGCTATAATGAATTTGGCCAGCCCTATCCTCCGGAGGAATCGATCCTTATGCTTAATGGATTTGTACGGCGCATGCCAACCATCGAGAGCATGGGCTCGCGTGAGGTCGCAAGTACGAACCAAGGTTCTAGCGTGTATAGTGGAAGTGCAAAAGACCGGTTTCGGGGGACAAATAGTGGTAGCCAATCTCCGACGCGTGTTTCTCTTTATTCGCCAATTGATACTCCCAGTCGTCCTGACAGTCTATCCATGCGTGTATCTGACATCATTGGAAGCCTTTCCGTCTCAGGGAATAGTGTCAATTCAATGGGAAATGCAAACGAAGTAGGGGAGCTGATCCGAGGGGTTAACGAGAAGCGCAACAACCCTCTGTCTCCCAGTCAACTGACTCGTTGTACCGACTCTCTACCGCCACACTCTCTATCGTCACAGCCCAGCGTAACACAAAACACAAGTAGCCAGTCTTCTTGGGCGAGTACCGCTCCACCAACCTATTATACTGCTACCTCCGGTAGTCTGCCCAGCGCTCTTCCTTCGATTCAAGAAGATGGACGTATCCCGGATTTGTGATTACAATTTTTCTGTATCCTGGGACTTTGATTACTTTTACAGTTTGATCTATGTACGAATGGGGATATCTGAGCATGGATACTGTTGTGCACCGAAGGAAAACAATAGATTGTCATGGTGGACACGTCAGTACGGTTACCTGAGGCACCATCACAGAGAGATGATCTGTACCGAATTTGTGAGTGCTTTCGATCGAAATCAAGGGCCAGGTACCGAGGGAAGCCTCGTATCAATGTAACTGACGTCTTCCCTGGAATGAGATTGTTTGCTTCTGATCTGTTGCCACGGAAGAGGCGGCACTATGGGAAAGTGATTTAGTTTGCAAATGCGGACATATATCTGTACCTGAAGACTGAAAGCTGATCGGGACTACCCGAATGGGCTGAGATTACGATAGTGTGATGCGGAACCGAGATTTTACACTCTTGGGGTGATCATTCTGATCATTCTTTTCGCGTGCAGCGACGGGTGTGGCTTCAAGCCGATTATTTCCACAATCGAGGTTGGCGTCCACTGCGGTGGCTCTATACCCTTTGCTGTATAAAGTTGACTGGTAAGAAGAGTCACTTCAGACTGTCATTACACGGGTTGGAAGGGAAATCAGGTGCTAGGCACGAAGGGAAATATACAGTAGCTGCTGGAATGAGCCATAAACCATAGACTCCAAAAGAAGTATCAAGCAATATTCACAACTTCTCAACTCAACAAATCCGTGAAAAGCTCTTAAACCGGAATTACTCCATATGAAAAAGAAGTCTCTTTCGCACAAGGCACGCATATTGCGCAATCTATGCGTCAGGATATCAAATTTCAACTTTAGATGCATGGATTGGCAGATTTCAAACTTAAGAGCTTCAGAAAATTGATGAGTGTATCTCACGATTAACAACTGCAAGCATCCCCTGGTACAAGTGAAATATTGTCACCAAATCTCACCTAAGGGACTCCGGGTCAAGCGGCACCATTGTTGAACTATTTTTAGAACTGTCCTGACTCAATTAAATTTTCTGCGAGATTTTTTTTTTTTAGCGCAGGTCGCCAAGCCATGATATGCTGTGCAGACCATTGTACCTGGACCCTTCTGGCATAATTTCTGATTCTCAGGCTTGGCTACAGTGAATAAAGTTCATCTAGGAGTATTTCTCATAGACTGAACTTCATAGTCATCCCACGATCATCGTCTGAAATTTCCTCATGGGAGTTTAAAACCACCTTGAAAGCAGAACAAGGCACCATGTGGCAGCTTCTTTCAAACATTTTAAAAAACTCCCGCTCCAAGGTTTCTCAAACAAAGAAGTATCTTTGCTCTTCCCACCAATCTCAATATCATCACAGCCCAATGAACTCTGTAAAAATCATGTACTCATAGTCATCCAGTTAATTTGATGAGAGCCCTTCTCTACTCAAAATCATTATCAGTCATCTCTGGTCCTTGATCACTGTCCTCGCTCTATCTCAATGATGTGATCAAAAGTCAACATTCCTGTATGCTTTGACCTTCTTTTGACCTATCTTTTCTTCTTCCTTCTCCCATCTACTTGTTTTATATCCTGCAAAAACAATATATCAAGATACATTATTTCTTATCTTTTTGTCCAGTTTAATAGAGATCATCATTTTTAAAAATTTTCAGTAAAAAATAAAAGAAAGGACAATGGTGTCAGAATTGGAGACAGTGAACTTATTTTTTCATTTTCATTTACTTTTTGAACTTAGAAATAGAGATTAGTGCAATATTATATATAACAGTCACAAGCTATCACACAATATGACACAGTATCACACAATCATGTGTCACAAAAGAACATTGTAGAAGGATATTATACAGCATGTATTGCATATGTTAACCTTAAGATAAACATATACTCTAAAGAGTAGGCTAGGTTTAGTATAAGATAGACAGATTGTACTTAGAAACTCCATTGAGTTCTCTTATGTAAACTTTATATAAGGTTTCTCTTTTGCTCTATTACTTAAGTCTAAATCATAACAAATGGCTAGACTGTCATATTTCATTTTCTGACCATATTTATTCCAACCCATAAATAATCTCCTTCTCCTCATTTATACTCTCTAACTGTAATGACCTTAAGCTTGAGCTCAGGTTGCACTTAGGCAAAGACTTGAGGAAGTGTAAGGGATTGATTAGAAGTGGTAAAGCGTAAGGATACAGGAATGTATCTATGCTACTTATACAAGTCCATTGTCCAACCATGAAGTATATATGAGGATTAAACATGAGGAAACTACAAGGATAAGGTGAGGTAGTAGCACCTACTGCATGAGGCGCTGACTGAAACTACATGTGGTACAGCCGATCATGTCATCATACCCTATACCCATGCCCATGCTGTTTCCTAGAGGCATCGATCGTAACACTAACCTTTTCTAGTATAGATTATAATTCTTCATTCTACCTCAGATATCCTTGCTAGCATTTGTTAAATCTATAGATTTCTATTTTTGTTAGGAGTAGAGTAGCTACTAAACCAATTATATATAATGTCAAGCTTAGCTTTAATATCTGGCTGGTACTGTTAAAAATAGACTAGCTACTGAACTAGTTATGCTAAAAGTATATAATGTTAAGCTTAGCTTTGACATCTGGCTAGTATTATATATATATTTTATACTATACTCCTGATAGTATTTCTCTTTTAAGGCATATGGTTCCTACATGGAAGTTATATGAATAGTTATATCCAAGGGTTATACTATATGTCATAGTCTCAGAACCTTGATAGTTTTATGAGGTTTTTAAAGAATTCAGTAAACTCTGCTTTACAGAGTGTCCAGTCTAATAGAGATATGTAGCTAAGCAACTGATACTGTCTCTAGTAATATTCCTGGCCATGTCATACTTCTATACTAACAACTGTCTATTTAAAGAAAATAGTTTTACTAGAAGTTAAACCACTAACTACTTGATATACTAAAAGTGTACAATATCAAGCTTAGCTTTGACATCTGGCTGGTACTATATATATACTTCATACTATACTTCTGACACTAATTGTTAGAGTTGTAAAAAATAGACTTTATTTTACTTTATTTTTATTTTCCTTTTCATTTATTTTGAACTTAGAGTTTAGTGTGATGTCATAAATCACTATTATAAACTATCATATTACAACATTGTTACAGTCATATCATTATACACTTATATAATACAATAGAAAGAAGTAGAAGGTTCTAGAATGATAATATCATAATAATATACTTAATATATGTTGGTCTTAAGACTTACATATAGTTATTTAGAGTAGGCTAAAATAATAAAGCACAAACTATAAGTAATTAAAACAGTAATGTTTTTTTCAAATGAGAAAGTATTACTTAGTTAAATTGCAATTATGTTCTATATTTAAAAACTAGTAGATATATTATATTCTTTAGTTTGATAATCAAACAAATATTAACAAATATTATTTAATACTAAACTCTAATATTTTATAATAATATATTTTTCAAATTAAAATTCATTTTTTAGAATTTTTGCTATTTTTTTAAAGTTGTAATTTTGTAATAAATAGATAGTATAGTATATAAGCTAAAGCTAAGATTATTTTACAAAGTTTATAACTCTATGCTTCTTATATAAAATTTATTTTAATTTTATAGACTTTGGTTCTTTAAGTATAAATTATATTTGTTATATTACATTTTCTAACCATATTCATTTTAACTCAAAAATAACTTTATTTCTCTTATTTACACTCTCTAATCTCTTCTGGCATAGATTATATTTATTTATTTTATCTCAAATATATAATCTAGTAGTTTATATGTTTTTAGATTTTATTCTGAAATATGTAACTTATATATATTCTGATTCATCTTTTATATTTTCAGATAAATAAACTATGTCTAATAATATTAGATATTAAATAATTAAATATAATAGTATATATAACTATCACATGATTATGTGATATATAAAATAATATAAAGATTTTAGAATAATGTTATTACATAATATATTAACTTAATATATAATTGTATTAAAAACTTTATTAAGTTTTCTTATGTAAATTTTATATAAGATTCTTTTATTTTATTACTTGAGTTTAAGTTTAAGTATTAGAAGTTGATTGTAGTAAAATATTAGTATAGGACTTGAAGAAAAGAAAGAATTATAGAATTAACTTGAAATTTAATTAGTACTAAGGTTTTGAGTTTAGATAAAATAAAGTGTTTTCTTATATTTACAAGTAGTTATAACTTCATTTTTGTAATAGTTTAGAATTTCTTAAAATAATCATTACCTCTAAGAAACTTTATTCTATTTCTTATAGTTTTTTTGAAAGTGAGCTATATATATAATACTATTGAACAATAATACTTAGAATTTTTTTTAAAGTTATAAACTTTGCTAAAATACTATTGTTAAAATTAAAGATAATAAATTCTATTTATTTTTATTTTATTTTTTGAACTTAAGATTAGAAATTAGTATAATATTATATAATATGATACAATACCATATATTTATTATAAGTTATAGTTATACAATTTAAGTTTTTATTTTCTAACTAATATTTACTTCCAATAACTACTTTATAACTTTTATCAATACTAATAAAGTTTTAAAGCTTCTTTAATAAACCAACTTTAAAAACTAATACTTTTATATTTAAAAATTTTATTTACTAATCTTAACTATATATTTTTTTATTTCTAAACTTAAGCTTTATTCTATTCAAAATATTTATGAAAGTAAATATTCTTTTTCTAATCTATATATTACTTCTAGTATAAATTTTTCCATTTTATATTAGATTATTTTATTACTAATTATATAGTTTCTTATAATTTTCTTAAAATTCTAAACTTAATTTTCAAAAACTTTAATATATTTAAAGTAGTTATTTATTTTTTCCAATCTTCTAATAAACTTAGTATTAGTATTTAAAATATATAAATACTTTGTGATTTCTTAAATTAACTAATATAGTATACTATTCTAAGTGTTTATGCTCAAAAGTTTAACTTTTATAATGATTTGCTTTCTATTATAACTTTTTTTCAAAATATAACTGTTATAATATATATATAAGAAAACTAATAGTTTATATTATATTAAACTTAACCTATTCTAAAGAATATATACACTATATATTATTAACATATAGTATAATATTATTATATTTGTAATATTATACAAACTTCAATCCTAAGTTTCAAATAAGAAAATAAAATAAAAAGAAAATAGAAAAATAATAAAAAGTAAAAATAAATCAAGTTTATTATTTTTAATTCTAACAATTTACTAAATTAATAACTGGAAAATCTCAAATAAAAGCTATTTATTTATATATAGAATATATAAAAGTAATAACAAACAACTGAGATATCAGACTATCAGTAACTACAAAAGCTTTATTAGCTAATATCTTATAAACAGCTAAATAGATTTATATGATTGAACTTGTATTGAAAAGCACTTATTAAATAGTTTCTAATAATATATCATATATCATATAAAAATCAGTATTTATAAAAATACAAATATATTAATATAGTAACATAATCAGTTACTTTTTAAAATTAGTCTAATATTTGTTATAATAAATGACAGTCTCTATTAGGTATGAATTTTGATTATGTAATAAAAATAGCTTATATGTTAAGAACAGACCAGCCACTAAACTAGTTATATTAAAAGTATGTAATATCAAGTATACTTTATACTATACTTCTAATATTGTATACAGATTATTACTATTTTGTATAAATAATTCTATATTTGAATTACTATTAAGTTATCTAAGTTCAAATATTATAGTTAGTGAGTAGCTTATTTTGTAATAATTACCTAGATAAGTTTTAAATCTTAATCTTAAAAGCTAGTTATACTGATCTTTATACCATAGTTATTAAATTCTACTATAGACTTTAAACAGTAATTTAGAATCAGATTGTAACTTTATTGGTCAGAAGACTTAAAGATATAAACCTTGTTACTTGGTTCAAATTTTCTTTAACCCTAAATACTATGGAGTTCTTTAATTATTCTTATTTCAAAGTAACTATTTCATTCTCTTCATAACAGCTATTACTAGCACTTTCTATAAGTATTCTTATAGATATAAACACTGTTCAAAAACCCTACTTTATCTCTATAAGAGAATATTACTACTGTGAGAATTTGAATTATGTAATATATAAGTGTTTAGTAAGATTGAATATCTAGTAACTAATCACTGAGTAATAAGAGAAATTGATAGAAAACTTACATATATTTTGCATAAAGCAGTTAGTGATTTATATAATATACCTATTTGCTTATCTTCTATTATTCTTATAGCCTCTGCTAGATAACTCTAGTAAGAAAAAAAAAGTTATCTCTATGTTCTATCATTAATATACTTAATGTTTGACTCTTTCATTATTCTAGAAATTATAAATATTTTTGAGATGTTTTCAGTGTAAGCATTAGTTAACTTTAAGACTATGAAAATCTTTATCAAGTAGAAAAACACCATATGAACATTTGTAAGCTTGTATTAGTTTATAACATTAATAGTACTTTTAATAAAAATAGACAAATATTTGAGATAGAAGATGTAGTCTTATACTACCTATTATACTTTGAATAAACTTTGTTTATAGTCTTTCTAATCTAAGTAAGCAAAATTTCATTCTCAGCTTTATATAGTCAAAAATCATAACTCTGAAATAAACTGGTAAAAGAGAGAGATAGGTATAATATAATGTTTTATATAATATGTTAGCTACTAAGATATTTGGAAGAGAAAAAAATACTGAAGTCAAACTCTCAATATATAAATCTAGTCTGTTTTCTACTATGGTAGATAATTGAGAAAATATCTTTCTAATCTCATAAACCTTAACAAAGTATCAAGAAGAGTTAAGAGATTATTTCTATATAACTTAGTGGTATATAAAACTTTTGTTTCTTAATCTTTAAGTAGTAGTTACTTCTTCCTAGCATTTCTCAAAAATCTTTCATTATAACCAGATTAGAAACAACACTCCTATTATTTCTTTATATATTTAGCAGTTTGAGTCAGTGATTTTCAAAAAAACTTTGGTATTCTTTCTTCTACAAGTAGAACTATATCATTGAATTAGTTTTAGAAGTAAAGCTTAAAATATTCAAGATATACTCTTTATTATCTATGAAGTAAACAGAGTTGACTAGACAAGACTATTAAAGTTTCTTATAGCTATATTAGTCTTCTCTATCAAGAAAAAAAATAATTTTTGTTTTTTTAATTCAGTATAAGACTACAAGACTTTCAATATAATAATTATTAAAAACAAGTATTTGTTTTTCTTAATCTTTAAACTGGTTACTAAGTTTCAAAGAGTCTGTTACTTTACTAAGCTAGATATTTATTAGAATTTTAATAATATCTAGATTAAACCAAACAATAAGTAAAAAACTATCTTTCATATAAACTATAAACTTTTTGAACCTTTGGTAATATTCTTTAGTATAACTAATAGCTTTATCATTTTCTAGACTATAGTAAATAATATTTTTTAAGACTTTAGAATAGAAAGTATTATAATAGTGTATCTAAATAATATCTTAATATTTATTTAGATATTGGAAGAGTATTATCAAGTAATTTATAAGATTATGAAAGTTCTAACTAAATATTTTACTAATTTCTACTAATAGTTTATTCAAAGATTTTCATTTATTATATAGCTTTTTTTGATCTTACTAGTAATAATAGTATTTAAAATTGAACTTTAGACTAGTAAATGGCATTTAATATTCTAAAAATTACTATTATTTGTATATTTATTCTGATTTTTCTAAATACTATAGTTTTTTTTTGTATTAAAGCAAATTATTAGAATTATAAATAATAAACTTGGTTTATTTATTTTCTTTTTCTTTTATTTTTATTTTTCAATTTTTATTTTACTTTTCTTTATTTTAGATTTAGATAAAAAATATAATATAATAGTTATATAAGTCATAAGATGTAATACCTGTTATATGTAGTCACATATATTACAGTTAAAAGTCATATGATTATATAATACAAAGAAAAATATAGAAGATTTTAAAACAAATAATATCATATAACACAGTAATAGTATGTTAGCCTTATGGAATATATATGAATTTTAAAGTAAATTAGAGTATGTATACAAATTATAGTCTATAGTATATAAAATAAATTAGCTTATACTTGAAACTCTATTAATTTCTCTTATATTACTTAATATAAAAGTATACTTTTGTTTTAACTCTAAAATCTAAGTTATAATACAAATAGCTTTATTTGTTACAACTCAAAGACCTTAAAGCTGATTAATAAAAAAAACCTTATATTAGGTTAACACAAGAAAACTTAATAGAGAACTCTGTACAAGATAGTTTACCTTATATATTAAAGCTATATAATTCATGTTAGCTACTTTTAACCTACTCTAAATAGTTATATATTAGCTTTAAAGTTAATATGTGTTGCACATATTGTATGACATCATCTTTTCAGAATCTTTTATGTTTTTCCATATATTATGTGACTTGTGACCATTACTGTAACTATGTTATCTGATGTGACTAATATGTGACAGCATGATTTTATTACTTTAACTTTAACTCTAGTTCTAAAAATAGAATTAAAAAATAATCAAAAATAAAATAAAAATAATTAGAGTCTACTGCTTTCAGTTTTAATACTATTTACATAATAAAAGTAGTTCTTTTTCAAAAATTAAAAATAAATAGTAAGTATTTTTTTCTCTGTCAAATTAAAGTATCTACCTTATATAATTAATATATAGTATAACATTATTATTCTAGAATCTTTTATATTCTTTTGTGATATATAATTATGTGATATCACACTAACTTCTAACTTTAAGTTTAAAATAAGAAAATAAAAAATAAAAATAAAAATAAATAGAATTCACTATCTTTAATTCTGACAGATAAGTATAGTAGTTATTATACTTATTAAGGTTTAATTTTGTTCTACATCATTACTTAAATAAGTTGATGAATAAGCTGAATATTCTATCTTAAAAACTAAACTATAGTAATAGCTCATATAATAATAAAAATAGAATATTGCTCAAACTAGAGTATTTAACAGTATATGTATTAGAAGAACTAGTATTCTTACAAATATTCACCAGAAAAATAAAATAAGTTAATAAGAAAAATTAGTAGTTTATATAGCTAGAGAACTTTGTCAGTTTGATAATATAAAGATTACTAGACATACTAGATGTTGAAAGACTTTAAAGTTGGTCTCATAGAGTTATTAAAGGTTATTAAAAAGTTACATTTATTATCTATGCTAAATACAAGGTAAAAGATTATTAGTATTAAATTTATTGTAAAATACTCTAAATCTGTAATGTTTGATGTAGTAATAATAGTTGTAGACTCAATTTCTAAAAAAGTTTATTTCATTTCTACTTATACTATAGTTATTATACAAAGTATAATAAGATTCTTTTTATATTATGTTTAGAAGCTTCATGGCCTTCCCAATTACATAATCTCTAACAGAGTAATGTAATTTATTACACTCTTTACCAAAGAGTTATACTGTTTACTCAAAGTCAATTGTTTTGTTTATAACCTAGTACTCTTGAACAGATAAACAGATTGTTGTAGCAACCACTCGTCACTCAAGAACAAATGATCTCACAACTAGCAAAGCTCTCAGTAGGGCTATCAAGTAAAGAGTGGGGGAATTACAAGAGAACTCAACAAGGAGCTCTTGCTGCATTGCTCCTCTATATATACTACTTACAGGTGGTCTATGCTACAACAATGTGTTTTCCTCATGTCCATCCACCATGCGTCTACCTTAAGGCCACAATACTTCCTACATGTGCCCTGACGTCATACCTTTAATTTCTGCTATACATGTGCACACCATGAGGAACCCATGTCTCTTGATGTCATCTCCTAACCCTAACTCTATCTCTAGACTCTTCCTGATCCTTCTAGACCCTAAGTCCTTCCAGACTGCTCTAGACTCTATCACATGACTTCCAGGTCACATGCCTATCTCCTAACCCTATGTCCGTTGTAGACTAATAATTACTACTGTCCTAATCCTAACCCTAAAGTCTGTCCATATCTTTGCACTATAACACAGATAAAATAAGTAAATTAAGAACTCAAACAGTATTTGTAAATATTTATCAATAAAAGTTAGAGTAACTAGCAAGATTTTTTTCTATTAGTAGAGTTTTTGTTACAATTAATATCTTATACTTCATAGATAGATGTTTCATGAACAACATGTATTGAAATTTGTTTATTTCCAATTCATTTATCTGCTGCACCTTGTTGTTTTCTTATATACTTATTTTCTCAAGAATATTATATGTATTTCTCATTATCAATAAGTATATATAGCTATAGATACTATTTTGTATTCTTATACTTTACTAATTGACTCAATCTCTATCTCTTACTCAAGTCTTTGCCTAAGTTGTAACCTGAGCCAAGCTAAAGATCATAACAGTTTTAATTTAACAATCATATGCATTCTACTATATAGCAACTATCATTTCTTCTCAACACTAGATAACTGCTATAAATAGGATTTGAATCACATCAAAGAAGGTCCAAGTTAAAGAGTGTTTCTCTGGTATTTTGCTCTAGTAACAAGATGTTTCTAGATTTGTCAGACATCTACATAACATACTCTTCTACTAAACTATCATATTGTTATCTTAGACCTTATATAATAGAAAAACAAGTTGGACCCATATCATACTATCTTAAGCTTTTTTTCACATTACAAAGACTATATTTAGTATTTTCTGTAGTTAAACTAAGTGCTGTTTCTAATGATCTTATCTCTAGGAAATATTCTAACACCCTTTTAAACTCTGTTATTATTAATAGAGAAAAGAAAAGTAGAGAAAATTTTAAATATTTGTTGATGTTATAAGTAATATTTAATAAAGTAGCCAAATTTTATTATTCTAACTTTATAGTCATATAGTTTATTTTTTTGGTAGATTTTTAGAGTAGTAGATTTTTAGAGTATTAGCTTCTAACTAGTATCTCTTACTTTAAGTCATAGCAATCTGGAAGAGAGAGTAGATATAAGAAGACTTTTTGCTTTATTAAAACTCAAGGCTATAGTATTATTCAAACTTTAAGTTAATTCTACAGTTCTTTCTTTCTCCAAGTCTTATACTAATGTTCTGCTATAATATTACAAGCTCTTCTTAACCCTGTAGTATCTTTGCAAATGCCCATCTACCTTTTCATGATTATTAATCTACCAATTAATAAACCTTTACTATTTTACTGAGATTTCTAACTATACAGCTTCATTATTCTATAGTTAGATTATCAAATGTTCTGCTTGATTAGAATAGACTCTTAGTACTTAAAGTAGCTGTTATCTCTAGAAAATTCTATTCTGTTTTCTTAGAATTTTTCTAGAAATAAACTGTATATATAATACTATTAGACAATAGTACTTATGATTTTTCTAGAGTTGTAAACTTTACTGAAATACTATAGTCTTTTCCTATTTACTCTAACAGATATATAGCTATTTTTAAATCATGATATAGTATAGCTATCTACTTATAGAGGTTCATAGTATTAGAAATATAGCTTTTACTATAAAATAATAGCAAATTTTCATTTTTAGACTATTCTGTAGAATATAATAACTTTACCACAATCTGCCTTTTAGACTTCTTGGCAACCAGAATAGTAGATAAGATAGTAAATAAGTTCTAGTATTTTATTTTAACTAAAGTAGCTAGCTAAGATATAGTTATAATATCTTTTTTACATCTATACTCACTAATATCTTCTAGTATAAGTTACTCATCTCTATTTCATCTTAAACATTCTTACTAAACTCTTGCTAACTCTATAAATCTTTATTTCTAGCATCCAAGTATTACTAAAAACTAGGATAATGCTTAGTAGTTTCTATTTTAGATAACTACTCTAGATAATATACTTGGTATATAAGCTAATAGTTTATACTATAAGTTTCATTTTGAAAATCAAGTAAAAATATTACCAACTTCTAGTATTAGCAATGTCATACTTTTTATATTTAGATAGACTTATCTACTAGTCATATCTTAAGTAACTCATTTGAAATATACAACTAGTATAATTCATAAAAGTATAATATAATCATTCTAACTCTTATATTTTATATTCTGCCTATTTAAATAATATACAATAACTTATTTTAGACTTTTAAGAAACTATCATTAAATCTCAGAAAATAAAAGCAAAGTCTTCTATTTTTAACATAAGAAATCAGAGTTTATAAAGAAATATATTCTCTTATAGTTGAAAATATGTAACTAATACTGTGGTTATCTTCAAAGTTAAATAATAAAGTTATTCTAAAATATAATTAGCTTTTTAGTAGTTAGAGATTAATTTTTAAAGTTGATTTACTAAATTAGTGAGAATATTGCCAGTGAAAATTTTCAAAACATACTAATATTCAGTTATCTCTTAAAAATAATGTTGTAGTAGACTTATATCAGAGTTTGAGATATTTTGTGATTATACTGTTGAGTTAGTTATTATATAAAAGATAAGAATAAAGATAACTCTGAGTTATTAATCTACTGTATGCTTAAAAGAAACTTTATTCTACTATTAAGATAATTTGAGTAAAAGTCAAGTTTTTTTAAGGCTTTAGAAAATTCTAAAATAATAGAGTTATTGTGGCAACCAATAGTCACAAAGACTAATGACTACATAGTGAGTAAATTTCTTAAGTGGATATAATGTGGAAATTTCACAAGAGAACTTGATAAGAAGTCTCTGCTAAATTAGAGTTCTATATATATATTTTTACATGTGGTCTATGCTAACAATAATTAACCCTACTCTCATGTCTATGTTTGTTAGGATCATAAAAAGTAGACTTAGTTTCTTTATATTTTCTTTCTCATTTTTATTTTCTTTTTGATTTATTTTTCATCTTTTCTATTTTTAGAACTATGGGGTTAGGGTTAGAAGTGATCAGTCACACTGTCACATTAGTCACATCTGATGGCATGGTCACAACATTGATCATAGAACTTAAAAGAAGGAAGTAGAAGGTTCTGGAACAAAATGACGTCATACAACATGGATGCTATATATTGGCCTCATGCTTGACATATGGTTATTTAGAGTAGGATGTGCAGTATCTAGCACAGACCATCTGTAGGAGTATAAGGTAGACTATTTTGTAAAGAGCTCTTTATCAAGTTCTCTTGTGTTACCCAATACAAGGTTATCTTATAATCCAACTCTAAGAGTTTTGAGTTATAACAATGTTGCATTCTCATGTCCACCTTATTTCCTACTCAAGGCCACTATGTTGTCTCCATGTGCCCTAATGTTATCTTCTAGACCCTTTTACTATGTTCTAGGCCTATGACTTCTGTGTCACATACCTCTTCATTGTCTAAAAGAAAAAGAAAATCTATATAAAATCAGAAAAAATAAAATAAAAATTGTTAATGTCCAAAGTGTTCCATAACAAGAGTAAGGTTTCTAATAATACTATAGTAACCAGAGACTACTTATTATAGTATACTTAGAATTCTAATATCTCTTTTTTTTCCTTTTTTTTATATCTTTTTTTCTTTCTTTTCTCTTAGATAATGAAGAAGTATATAATTATAGTTATATGAGATATTATATGGAATGATGTGACTAGATACATAATTGCAATTATATAGAACTCATGGAGAACATATGGATATTAGGATAGAGATATTAGCATAGACTATAATATACTTGTATAAATAGTCTATTTATAAAGTGAGGACTTCTTGTTGAATTTCTCTTGTAATTACTACTTAAGCTACTTCTAGGATTACTACTTGAGTTCCAACCTTGAGTTATCTTGACTTGTAGTTGTCACAACATTATTAGATACAAATAAAGATACTAGAGGATTAAGAATGCTAACTTTGACTAGATATAAAAGACTTGCTAGAATAGAGCTTGGTAAGGCATGGAGTTTGTAGTAAGAGTAGTTTTTGAGTATGAAGTAACATTTGACATAATAGAAAGTTTAGTGTTAGAGCAGAGTTTAGTGTTAGATCCTCTTACATAGTATGATCAGAGACTGTTGAGAATAGAGAGATAAGCATGAGAAAAAAGAGTATCTAGTGAGCAGAAAGTGAATCATGACATGTATTTCTTACAGAGCAGCTCTTGATAAACCAGCAACTATTCTTAATACTCGTTGTCTCATTTGTATCATAATATACATGTCTACTACAATATACTATTATGTCACATCTTGCCACAAGTATTAGGTAATAGTTCTGAAGTTGGATGCATCACCGGACGATGCCGGCACCGACACGACAGCGCCCAGCAAGGGTGGATCGGGATCGGAGGTTCGGTGACCTAGGAAAGTTCTATGGGAAGGGGGTCAGGTGCGGTTGTGTGCGCACGTGGAAGAGAAGATTGCAGGGCGAGGGAGGAGAGATCTGATGGACGGAAAAGGGAATAATGACGAGTATATAACTGTGATCCTCCGCTGGTGCCTGCCCTGCCCTGCCTGCCTCTGCCATGCCTGCCCTCCACCACTCCCCTCCGCCCCCCGACCCCCCCCCGCCCGCCCCCCGCCCCCCTCACCAGTCTGCCCATCCCCCCCCGCCGCCCTCGCCCTCGCTCCTCCCACGCGAGTGACCCACCGGCCGCCCCCGCCCGCCCCGGCACC
>JAJOHK020001017.1:0-16741 GCA_022457215.2 Leucocoprinus gongylophorus
TCCCTGCCTCTCATCTGCCTTTCTCTTCATCACTCATTGTCTTTCTCAGGATATTTTCAACTTTATTCTTTGGACAAACTTATTTATTTCTAGAACTCTCTCTATTGATTCTCTTTCTTCTCTGTGAATATTTGGATGTTTTTCCAAGTTCACAAAGATGGCAACTTTTCTATACTCAGATGTTGTATACAAACTTTATCACTGGTAGCTATTTAATATAGTCATCTTGTCAATAACTAACAACTAACATACAACTAGAGGTATTTTTTTCATTTCTGGGTTGATTCTCTCAGTTTGTCTATTAGAGCAACTGAAGTAGAAGTGCAGAGTTTGTGTTAGAGTGGCTGTAGTGGAGGTGCAGTGTTTGCACTTCAAGCTTTAGAGAAACTTAAGTATATTATAAAAATACATTGAGTATAACCCACCTTTGGGGAAACCTAAGAAAACAGAATAAGGTCTCCTGAAGGTAGCTGCTATTCTAAATATCCTATGATCTATTGTAATCTAGCAGAACAATGCTGAGCTAACTCAAGAATGATAATGTTCAGATGGTCAGAAACTTGGGTAGAAGTATCTAGAATATTATCTAAAAAGATAGGGTCTATTTGATAGTAGTTAGAGAACAGTAAGCAACAATTTCAGAGGTCTTACAAAGTAACAGAGTTTGAGCATTGTAAGCAGACTTGCTCTTACATGAAATTCCAGTGTTCAATCACTGCTAATGTTCAAATCAAACTGTTAGAGTAACTAATAGGGTCTATTGTTATGGTGCACTGGGACACTAATATTTTTCTTGATTTTATATTTCTTTTCTTTCAATTTTCTTTTCTTTTATTGACAATAAAGAGGCACATGACACTGCAATCACATGACATGTCACATGATATAATGTCATAAAGCCTAGAATGGACTAGAGTAGACTGAAGCAGTCTAAATAGATGACATCAAGAAGTATATTAACTACATAGCTACTTTATGGTGTATACATAATGCACTCATGGATGATGCATAGACATTAGGGCAGGAGTAATTATTCATAGCATGGACCATGTGTAACTTATATAAATAGGGTAGCAATCTAGCAGAGACTCCTTGTCAAGTTCTCTTGTAATTCCTACTTAATATCCTGTTAAGAGATTTATTGCTTGTATTACTATTGGTTGTTGTGACTAGTGGTTGCCACAACATCTATGGCATGTTATCCTTATTGTCAGAATTGTAAAGAATGAACTTCATTTATTTTTATTTATTTTATATTTTGAACTAAGGTTGGGGTCTAATGTGATGTCACAAGTCACTGTCACAAACTGTCACACTATGATGCTGTCATAGTCATGTCATTATATACTTATATAACATAATAAAAGGAAGTAGAAAAATCTGGAACAATAATATTATAACATGTATTTAACATATATTAGCTTTAAGGCTTACATATGGTCATTTAGGGTAGGCTAAAGTAGTAGAGCACAGACCATGAGTAATTAGTATATATATATAAGGTAGACCATCTTGTACAGAGTTCTCTATTAAGTTCTCTTATGTAAACTCTATATAAGATTTCTTTTCTTGACCTAATCTAAGATCTTGAGATTGTAACACTTATGGCATAGACATGTTAGACTTATAGACATTACATAAACTTGAAGGTAGGATATTGTAAAATAGTATATATAGGATAGCAATATATTAGAGACTTTTTGTCAAGTTCTCTCATAATTTCTATAAAACTCTTATTTCATAAGTTAGTAGTTGCCACAATACTAGAAGCTTCTAGTCCTACTCTAAAGTAGGTTAGTATTAAATGGCATACAGACCAATGCCAGTAGTATAAAAGATAAATAAACTAGATTATAGCAGGAATTCTATTGAGTTCTTTTGTATGAACCCTATACAAAGTTCCTCTTTTAATACTTAAACTCAAATTATAATATTAAAACTCAATTCTTATTTCTAAGGCTGCTCAACATCAAGCTCTCCTTACTCCTTACTTTCTTTTT
Organism: Leucocoprinus gongylophorus; assembly: GCA_022457215.2. Lineage (NCBI taxonomy): Eukaryota > Fungi > Basidiomycota > Agaricomycetes > Agaricales > Agaricaceae > Leucocoprinus > Leucocoprinus gongylophorus. The sequence goes on from JAJOHK020001017.1 coordinate 2,001, forward strand.
ATTCTCAACTAAAAACAATACCACTCTGATTCAAAAAGCTAGCTAGACTCCAGGCTTAATAGTTGATCATTAGAAGGCTGACTATGGATGGTATGAACCAGTCTCAAGCTTACATCTGTTAGAATAGCTAAAAAAAGGTATAGATTTTGTGCTTTAAGCTTTAGAGAAATCTAAGAAAATACAATTAGATCTTCTAAAGGTGGCTACTATCTTAAATACCCTATAGTCCATTGCAATCTAGCAGAAAAATAATAAAATAATCTAGAAATGATAGTGTTTAGATATTCAGGAACTTGGATGAAAATATCTAGAATATTACCTAAAAATTACCTAAAAAGACAAAGGCCTACTTGATGGTAATAAAGAGTGACAAGCAATAATTTTAGGAGTTCTATGGAGTAATGGGATTCAAGTGTGGGGTTTGGTGGTGTTTAAGATCTGAGAAGTCTAATATAAAGTGTGTGGGGTTCAGAGATGAGAGACTTTGTTTAAATAAATGTATTAAAAATTTAGGTCCTATTACAATATCCAGATGTACTTATTGTTGAATTGTATGATATTTAGTGGTATACTTGTACTCTTCTTTTATCAGCTTGGTGCTGTAAATCACCTTGTAGACTGTATATGTAAAAGAACAACATGAATTTCTTAAGGTTTTATCTAGAGTAAAATATCCTTCTTAAAACAAAATATTCAGTGAAACATTGTGAAGCAAGATAGGGAGAATATCTGTTAATACTTACTGAGATTGCATCTAGTTTGAAATATGGAACAGAAAGTGAGAGTAGTATAATCTTCTCTTCTATACTACTATTTTCATCTTCTTTATTAATACTACTATTACTATTATCATCACTACTATTAATCTCTCTCCCTGCATAAAAAATGAGTTGGAAAACATCTGCCAACCATACAACAGAGCAGCTGCAGCTTCTTATTATATAGCAAGCAGAATAGATAGCAGCTATATAGGCTCAAATCATGGTATTGATGGGAGGAGGAGTAAGGGTAATAAGGTTCCAAGAATAACATGCAGAAGTGGCAAGACCACTATTGTTTAATAAAAAAACCCAGTCAAGTAGTGGGATTTGTGACAGCTTGCAAGCTGTACATTAAAATAAGGATGAGAGAGGAATCAATAGAAAAGCAGATATAGTGGATGTTAATATATATACAAAAAGGATCAGCAAATGTGTAGAAAGATTTGCTGGAAAAGACAAAGACAGAAGAAGTAGATTTAGCATTGGTGGAATACTTGTTAACAGAGTTGGAGAAGAAGTTTAGGAGAGGAAATAACAACTTGACCAAGGTTACCAAACTCAAAAGAATAGAATAAAAAGAAAGGATGATAGAGAAATTTGTGTAGGAGTTTAAAAAAGTAGCAAGATGAAGTAGATATAAGAAGGAGTATTTGTAGAAAGGTTTAATAGAGTAATGAGTAGGATAATATGGAGAAAGCTAATAGAGGCAGAATAGTCTTCTAGAAGTATTGAACAGTGGTATGAAAGGATGATTAGTTTGGATAACTACTAGAGAGAAAGTATAAGAAAGGAAGTAAGATTAAGTAGGAAGAAGGAAGAAGAAGGAGATGTGTAAGGGTAAAGGCAAGGAATAGAGAGAAGGAAAAATAAGTCATAAGAATGGGAAAGTTTAGGATAAAGAGGCAATAGCCCATAAGTATAGAGGAAATAAGAAGAGTGACTTCTACAAATACCAGGATATAATACTAGTAGTGTACAATATATTATCTGAAATGGCACATTTTGTAGCAACAACAGAAAGGACATTGGCAAATGAACTAGTGAGACTGTTTAGGAACATTATGTAGAAGTTGTATGAACTACCAGAGAGAGTAATATTGAATAGAAAACTACAGTTTGTAGCAGAGCTAACAAAGAAGTGTCACAAACTTTATTGAGCTTGTATCTCTACAACTAGTAGACTGATTTTCACAACTAAGTTATACTGGAAAGCCCCAAATAAGGGCTATTTGCACATATGTAGAATGTACAAAAGTGACAACAAACAACTAAGATATCAGGCCATCAGTAACTGTAAAAGTTTTGTTGGCTATTATATTATAAACAGCTAGACAGATTCACATGATTGAACTTGTATTAGAAAGTGCTCATTAAACTATTTCTGATAATATATGGTATATTCCATAGTAATAAGTATTCATAGAGATACAAGTATATCAATATAATGACATAATTAGTTTTCTTCTAAAATTAGCCTAACATCTGCTATGACAGATAATAGTTCTTATCAAGTATGAGTTTTGATCATATAATGGAAAAAGCTTGTGCATGGACTATCACTCTTTTATATATATCTCTATGTCTGAGAATTAGACTTCAGACTTAACAATATCAATCACTTCTAAACCTCTCAGAGGTTTAGATATCACAAACAAGTGAGTAGCTCATTTTATGATATAAAAAATAGAGGTAAATTATCAGAGTTGCAAAAGTTGGACTTGGTTTTTATTCCTTTTTTATTTTCATTTCTTTTGATTTATTTTTTTATTTGGGAACTAGGGTTAGGGATTAGTATGATGTCACAAACTGTCACACAATACTGTTATGGTCACACTATTACATGGTCATGTGTTATAATAGAAAATAGTAAAAGGTTTTGGAAGGAATGATGTCATACAATATATTCTATATATATTGCCCTTTAGGTAGATGTTGTGGCAACCACTTATCACAAAGGACAAATGATCTCACTAACGAGGAAACCTCAAAGCAGAAGTATAATGTGGGATTTCACAAGAGAACTCAACAAGGAGCCTCTTCTTAATTAGAGTCTTATTTATACAAAGGGTTCATGGTTCATGCTACTAATAAATAACCCTGCCCTTATGTCCATGCTTTATCCTCATTCCTGCCTCATGTCCTACTCAAGGCCACCATATGTACTCCAGGTATCCTGACATTATCTTCCCGACCCTTCTATTAAGTTTTAGGCTTATGACATCACATCATGTGACCTCCTTGTCACATGCCTTCTTCATCGTCCTAAAATAAAAAGAAAAGGAAATATAAAATCAAAAGAAAAATAGATAAAAGAAAAATAAAATGTTAGGTCCAAAGCATTCCATAATAGTAAATGTATGGTTAGTTAGGGTAGGCTGAAGTAGTAGTGCACAGACCAATAGTCTGAGGTATATAAGATAGATGATCCTATACAGAGTTCTCTATTGAGTTTTCTTGTGTTAACTCTAATACAAGATTTTATTTATTGATCTACTCTAAGATCTTTAAGTCATAACATAGATATGTTAGATTATATAATCAATTGAGTATCATTGATGGAATATGCAGATAGAAAAACAAAGATAATATATAAGATTAGGACAAATTCATTAAAGAAATTAAGACATTGTTTAGTAACAAGAGCAAGATAGTAGATACCAAATGGAGGATTGAAACCTTCAGACAAAGAAAGAAGCACATTGCCAATTTCATAATAGAATTTGAAGAATTAGTTATGAAGGCTGAAATAAATGATATATACACCATCTTTTTATTGAAGAAGAATGTCAGAGATAATATAGTTAAGATAACATTAGGATATCTACTTATAGTAGCACTAGAGTTACTTAAAGAGTGGAAGGTAGCAATCATCTTAGTAAAATAAGAATATGAATCAACAAAAGGAAGATAAGACTATAGAATATGATCAGAGACTATTTATAGAGGAAAAGTATTACCTATAGAGATTGGAAAAGCAAACTGTGACAAAGGTAGAAAGTCCAAGTGCTTCAATTGTAATATTTATAGATATATAGCAAAGAACTGCAGAAAGCCAAAAAAGAAAAGAAGATAAGAAAGTGTTACAAGTGTGATAAAGTTGAACATCTTGCAAAAGATTGTAAATGAGGATAGAAAATGAAGAACAGAAGCATACAAGAAGAATCAGACAATGAAGATAGGAACAGTAATAATATAGAAGTGGGTTTGTTGGAGATTTGGAGTAGACATGGTACAATAAACCTCTGTATAGGATAAATCCCTGAAGAATAAATATGTTATTCTACAATGAAGAGACAACAAAAAAAGAAACCAAATGTACAAACAAATATAAAGACAGCAAATAGAAAGGAATTATGGCTGAAGGCACTAGTTAATTCAGAATACACCTATATAGGAATAAACAAACATTTAGTGAAAGAAGAGAAAATCAAGATGGAATCACTGGAAACACCATTCAAAGTCTATAATACAAACAGAATCAAGAACAGAAAAGCAACTCAATTTGTATCACTGGAAATTAAAATAAATGGACATATAGAAAATATTAGCATAGTAGTAACAGACTTAAATAGTATGGATATATTTTTAGGACATTATTGGTTGGTCAAGCACAATCTACAAGTTAATTATGACAAAGGAACAATACATTTTACAAGATGTCTGAAAGAATATAAGACATCATATCAAGACATTTCATTCAAACCAAGAAACAGAAGAAATGGACAAATGACATCAGGAAATAAGAAAGAAACTGGACCCAATAAATCCAGAAGACTTACTAGAGTACATTTGATTTACTTATCTATTTAACAAGAAGAAATTTGAGAAATTACCAGAAAGAAAAGAATAGGACCATAAAATCAACCTATTAAAAGATGTATCAAAGAAATAAATGCCAAAGCTTGTGTAATGACAGTCAAGGAAAATAAAGCTTTAAATTAATGATTAGACAAACAACTCAAGACAGGATTAATTGCAGAATCAAGTTCAAGATATGTAGTATATGCTTTTATATTCTAAAGAAGGACAAATCTCTACAATTAGTACAGGACTATAGGAAGTTGAACTAGTACACAATAAAAGACAAAATGCTACTACTACTAATTGGAAAAGTGATTGAAAAGCTTATGAACACAAAGTACTTCAATAAATTGGACCTTTTCTAGAGATACAATAATGTACATATTAAAGAAGGTAATGAATAGAAAGTGGCATTTTTAACAAATAAGAGACTATTTAAGCCAAAACTGATGTATTTTGGATTGTGCAACTTGTCAGAAATGTTTCAAAGAATGATGAACAGTATATTCCAAAAACTATTACATAAAGGAGTACTGGCAAACTACATGAATGACTTCATAATACTAGCCAAGACAAAAAAGAAATTAGAAAAAAAGATAATACAATTTTTGAAGGTGGTAAAGAAACACAATCTCTATTTCAAATAGTCAAAGTGCAATTTTGACATTGAAGAAATATCTATTCTAGGAGTAGTAGTTGGAAGAGAAGAAGTACAAATGGAAAATAACAAGGTCATGATAGTAAAAGAATGGAAAACATCTACCAAGATAAAAGAAGTAGAAAGCTTCTTAGAGTTCACAAATTTTTACAGATGCTTTATCAAGACTTTCAAGAAACTAAAGAACAAGATCAATAGTCAACTAGTATTCACTCTATCTAGAAGAGAGGAAAAATTCTGAGTAGAAATAGATATATCAGGATATATAATAGGAGGAGTCTTATTCCAGAAACAAGAAGGGAAATGGAAGCAAATCAAAATTTTATTCAGAACAATGCAAGTAGCAGAAAGAAATTACAAGATTTACAACAAAGAACTACTAGTAATAGTAGAAACCTTAACAAAATAGAGATAATACCTATTAGACACAGCAGAAAAGTTCAAAGTTTGGATGGATTACAAGAATCATCTCAAGTATTTCAGAGAACCACACAAAATCAATGGATGAAAAACAAGATGGTATCTCAAATTGTAGGACTATGATTTCACATTGCAATATATACTAGGAAAGATAAACACTTGAGCAGATATATTGTTTAGATCAAGTGAACATGAAAAAAGACAACAAGAACATAAATATATTCAAATATAGTCTATAGATAAGAAGATAAACTATGGATGCAGAGATAGTAATATTCAGAAAGCAACAAGTGGTAAAAGAAACTACAGTATTGGAAGAGATTTAGAAAAATAACACCAAAGAACAAGAAATATGGAAGAACTCAAAAAGGATGACATCCAAGTATAGGAAGACAATAAGATAGTATACATGGATGAAAAGATCTATGTTCCAAATAACCAAAGAATCTGAGAGCAAATCTTACAGGAAAACTATGACCTAGCAGATATAGAACATCTAAGACAACAGAGAATGCTCAATCTTATTAAAAGGAATTATTGGTGGCCAGAGATCAAAACTGACATCAAGAAATATATTCAAGAGTGTCAAAAGAGTCAATAAAATAAAATGAAATATATCAAGAAGACAGGAGAACTACATTCATTGGAAATACCTCAAGGACCATAGCAAGAAATCAGTATTAACATTATTGGACCACTATCAAAAACAAAAGACAAGGATATTATAGTGGTAATTGTAGATCAATTTACAAATATGATTCAACTCAAGGCAACAATAATGGTGGTATCATTGGTAGAAATAGCTAAAACCTACAGAGATGACATATAAAAGATATATGGAATACCAAAGAAAATTCTCAGCAACAGAGAACCCTAATTTACCTTATGGTTTATGGAAGATTTATGTAAGGCATTAGAAACAAAAAGAACATTATCCATAGGTTATCACTCTCAAACAGATGGACAAACAGAGAGAATTAATGAAGAAATCAAAGTTTTTTTGTAGTATTATGTCAATTATCAGCAAGATAACTAAACAGAATGGTTATTAGTGGCAGAATTCCAATATAATGATAAGAAGCACTTGATAACAGAGTATACACCATTTGAACTTAAGTATGAAAGACATCCTTAAAAGGGAGACCTAATAATTGGAACAGAATTATCAAAGCTGGAAATTTTCCTTAGAGAGCTAAAAAGAAGTTAAAAAGTAGTAACATCATCAATGAAAAAGATATAAAATGCAATGAAAAGTCAATTTGACAAGAAAAAATAAAATCCTCAAGGGCTAAAACTAGAATACAACATGTGGTTGGAAGTAAAGAACATTCAAACAAAAAGACTCTCAAAGAAACCAGACCAAAAGCACTATAAACCTTTTAAAATCACAAAAAAGATTGGACAAGAAGCATTTAAGCTAGAACTACCAGAAGAATGGGTGGTACACAATGTGTTTAATAAGGACCTTCTAACATAATGCAAAAAACCATAATTTAAAGGACAGTATATAAAACCAGCACCACTATCAGACATTATCAATGAAGAAGAATAATATGAAGTTGAAGATTACCAAAAACAAGAATATAGTATATAAGTTTTAATATATTAAAAGAGATATGGAAACAAGCATAATAAATAGATAGTGGAAACAGGGTTAACTCATGCTCAAGAAGCAATTCAAGAATACTGGACAGAGCTTTCAAGACAAAACCTATAAAAAGAAAGGGGTAAAACTCCAAAATAACATCTCAATCTACATTCAACATTCAAGAAAGCAAAATGTCTTACCAATTTTCAACTGTATCCATATTCTCTAATCCCTATATTGTATGCACCATTAGTAATATCAACCTTATTAAAGTACTCAACAAAGAAAAGAAGAATTGGATAAGAAAATACTACAAGATAATATGAGAACTAGACATGATGGCAGATATTCAAGGGCAGATTTTAGATATCATCAAACTAGCTGACATAGCTAATAATCAACTAGTAGACATTGAAATAGTATTATTACAAGCATAAGAAATACACAAGATGCAAGTAGAAGGAGACATTTATACAATATTATACATAGAGATATGGAAAGACAAGCCCATCATATCTAGATCTTATTAGCTAATGAATTAGATTAATACAAATAAACAGGAGTTGAAATGGTTGATGAACATATCAAGATATTACAAGAAGTATATCAAGGAACATATTAAAGACCAAACAAAACTCAAAACAAAGGAAAAGGCAAAGAAGACATTATTCAAGATGACAAAGTTTTATACAAACCCTATGTAATATTGTCATCATTTAAACCAAGCAGACTATTAACTCCAGAACCAATTCTGTCACAGGAAGAAGTCAAAAATCTAGAAAAAGCATTGAAGATATTACAATCTCCTACAAAGTTCACACCATTCATTCATATGACCTGATAGAGAAAAGTGTCAAATGTGGTCAACACCAGAGGAGTAGAAGTTTATGAGGTTGGCTCATTAATGCATAAAGTATATAAAACTCTATACTAGAAGCTTAATGATGTGAACTTGTCAGAACAACCTTGGCTTCAGCTTATATGCTGTGCCATCTATCTATTGTGTGATTGCAATTTCAGAGAAATGGATGGAGTCCAAAATGAGGGTGAATGCTGATGTTGATGTGTTGTCATTGAACACCAGAGATTGATTTCAATAAAAAGTTTATCTTCATTGATTATCAGACTAGCAAATCATAGTGTAACTACTAGTCTTATATATAAGTCAGATTTATAGAAGATGCTAAAGGGTTTTAGTACATAGCCCTAAGCAGAGGCTTCAGTGATGAAACACTGACAGGGGTTGAATAGGAGAACACTGTCATGGAAGGTGTTATGATATAGTGAAGCAGTAATATTCTTTTATATATTCTTCTAGATTTTATATTGGACTTTACTTTGGATTTACTTGTCTTTTATTATATTTGATGATGACAATGAAGAGGCACATGACACTGTGGTCACATGACATGTCACATAATGTGAGGTTATAAAGCCTAGAGTAAACTAAAGTGGGCTGAAGTAGTCTAGATGGATAATGTCAAGGAGTGTGTTAACTATATGGCTACCTTATAGTGTACATATAATATATTCATGGATAATGCATGGACATTAGGGTAGAGTAATTATTAAGTAGCATAGACCATGTGTAAATTATATAAATAGGATAGCAATACAGTAGGGACTTCTTGTCGAGTTCTCTTGTGATTCCCATATCAATAGCTTACTAAGAACTTTACTGACTTATGTGATTATTGGACTTTGTGTCTAGTGGTTGCCACAACAGAAGGCTGAATTCAATAGGAGTATTTCCATTATGGAAAACTAGATATCCGAATTGTTGTATTATCACTGTGAGAATGTGTTTTTAGAATGGGTAGATTAACATATTATAAAAAGAAACATTCAATATTGGAATAAAATTGTGGCAGAACTTATCAAACAAAGGTATGATGCAGATATAAGTTGATAAGAATTTCCAATCAAAATTGTTGAAGTTGGGCCAGCACACTCAATATCAGCAGATCAATCATAATATATGTTATGATTTTTTAGAGTTGGAATGAGAATAGAATCTTTGATTAGGTTATCACAAGAGAATTTGATAGGGTTCCAAGTACAAACTGATCTACCTTATATACCACAGACCATGGTCTGTGTGCACACTACCCTATTCTATTCTAAAGTGTATGTATTTACTATAAGGTCAATATACTGTTACTATATTATATAATATCATTTGTTCTAGATCCTTCTACATCTTTCTTCATGTCATGTGATCCTGTGACTGTGACTGTGACATGTGACATCACACTAACTCCTAGTCCTAAGTTCAAAAATAAAAATAAAAGAAGAAGAAAATAGAAATAAGAAAGGAATTAGAAATAATTTAAAGTCTATTATTTCTGACAATATAGCCTTTCTATTTTGGCTAGGTATACTCTTTTATGGCTATTAGAGAATGCTGGCCTTGCTCTTGTAACATTTCACATTTCACCATGCTTTATTTACCATCTAATGTTATTTAGATTATATCAGAAGAGAATATTGGTTATAACTATAAATTTTCTTTCATCTCATCTCAGTCATATTACAGTTCAAACTCCAAGCCATGTTTATCTCCAATATGGATATTTTAGCATCAAAACACTATGTTTATTTGGCCTTATCTATATAAAACTTTGTAAGTATTTAAACTTACTTTCACTATCTTTCATGGTAGAGTTATTCTGTCAGGATTACAAAGAGTGAAATTTATTTTTATTTATTATTTATTTATTATTTATTTTTGGACTTAGGGTTAGGGTTTAGTATGATATGTCATGATTAAACTGTCACAAGAATCACATAGTATGATAGAAGATAGTAGAAGGTTCTAGAAGGAATGATATTATACAACATACTATATACATAGTTATTTAGGGTAGGCTAGAGAAGTAGTAGCATGGACCATTAGTCTTAGGTATATAAGGTAGATAATTCTGTACAGAGTTTTCTATTAAGTTCTCTTGTATTACCTAATACAAGATTCTTTCTCTTAGATTCACTCTAAGATCTTTGAGTTATAATATATTTCTTTTCAAACTTTACAAATACTCAGACTTTTATATAAATTTTTCTTTTATGTAACTTCATAAATACTTGGACTTTTACAGCAGAGTTTTCTGCTATCTAACCTAAACTTCTTTTAATATTTCACTACTAAAATATTTGCTTAGAGCTTTACTTGATTACTTCTTTACTTTACTTTATATATTTAAGGCTAGTAGTTACTTTGTAATAACTAGCCTGATAATCAACTAAAGTTGACACCAAACTCTAGTATTAATAGTGACACACTTACTTCTCTCCTTATAACTTTTAATTTCACTCTCTAAGACCTTTCTCTGGAATTGTGACTTTTGTAGCTAGTAGGAGGTGTAATACATAAGTTGAAGCCAAGGTTATTCTGGAAAGTTTGAAACTTTGTAGGCTTTGACAAGTTCCCATACTTGTTAAAATTCTGCAAAACTTCTAAAGACTTTTGCCTCTCAAGTGTAGACCATACTTATGTCATATGCAAGTCCACCTGTCTGGAAATAATATCCCTATGGTGAAACCACCTCCAAATCATACAAGCCCGCCTTCCATGGTGGCCACCTTTCTCGCAACATGTCTTATGGCAGTGCTACAACCATCTGGGTATTCTGTCTTCCATGGCAGAGATACTCCTATTCAACTTGGTCTTCTATGATGGAGTTACTCCTGTCAGTGTCTCAACACTAAAACCTCCACTCAGGGTAATAGGGGTTTTACCACTGAAACCCTGAGCATCTCCTAAACTATCAGTTTGTATATAAGACTAGTAATTACATTGTAATTCACTAGTCTGATAATTGACAAAGATAAACTCTTATTGAACTCGATCTCCAGTGTTCAATAGCAACACACCAATCAGCACTCACTTCCATCTCGGACTTCTCCCCATTATCTGAAGTTGCGACCATGCAGCAGATAGATGGCACAGTACATAAGCTGAAGCCAAGGTCATTCCACAAGTCTGCTCATCTCCGAGTCCATTCTACAGACTTCCACCCCAGTGTGAACCGCGCCTGACAACTTAACAAGTTGTCTACCTTTACTTAGTGATTCTTGAGATACTTACTACCTGTTGAAAATGTATACAAGAGGACCACCACATGAACTATTCTTTATAGCCTTAACTTTACAAGAAAGAATTATCATCAGACTAACCAGAAAATTGGTAATATCATATGTAGTTGGAGATTTAGCATTTTTAGATTGACAAGAGTTCATGTGAACATGAACATCAAAATAGGAATATTGTTATGATTACCACCTCATGCTTTATAGGTGTTCAATCTCTACCTCATATTTCACAGATGTTTGCTTTATATTAAACAATGTCTTAAACATGTATTGAAGTCTGTTTTATCTTTGACTTATATTTACTACAATGTACTGTGTCTTACACTTTTCTCATGTTATATTAGTCAGCATCTCATATAGTAGTAGAGGCTTCATTATGTTTTTCTCATTTCTTCCTTATGAGTAGTAGATACAGTCCTGTATCTATATGCTTTACCAATTGACCATCTCTTTTATCCTTACTCAAGTCTTTGCCGAAGTTGCAACCTGAGCCAAACTTAGGAATATAATAGAATATATGAGACAAACATCTGTGGAACATAAGGCATTATTGATTGTAACAATTCTGTTCCCTAAGTTTTTCCTGGAGGTGGGTTATATACTTAGTAGTTATGAACAATATAACTTAGGTTTTCCCTGGAGCATAAACTCTACTAAACTCTATGAACTTTGTCAAGTTACTCTAACATAAACTACACTATTAAACATCTAGGGCTACTAGTAGTTTCTAGATATCAACTTCAGTATTTTCCAGTATTCTATATATCCAGCAATCTAGGAGTCATAGTGCAAGAAGACAACATGGTAATAGAAATCTAAAATGTTGGAGACATAAATCTTACTATGGAAGAGAAGCAATCCATCTGTCTCAGACCACTCAGACCACTTGGAAGAGTATTGTAAACTAGTAGGAAGATTTTCTTCATTAATCATTTTATTACTAAGATACTCAGAGTATTTGGTCTAAGTATATTTCTTGAAGTTTCCTTTGTCTTGGATTTCTCATATCTACTATGGCTGATTCTTACATCCTTGTGGCTAAAGGTATACTCTGAATTTATGGAGTTCAAACAGAGCCATTACTCAAACCAAAGTTAAACCAAAGTTGTGGACCATAGCTCCTCAATAAAATTATACAGAACTATCAAATTTCTGAGTTTGATTTTATTTTTATTAAAAATCAGCAATTTATTACATAGAACATGGTGGTAGACTGTGGTATTTACAATAAAACTACTTATATAAAACAAAATAAAGAAAAATAAAAAGAAAGAAAAGAAAAGAAAAATATAGGTAATACTACCTTAGGCTATGTAAGATAATAACAGTGATACCACTATTAAGTAATTCCTTCATAAAAAGAAATGACTCCTGGATTAAATTTAAGGAATATAACAAAATGATTCAGAGACTCTCTATTAGGATTTCATTAATTGTTATATCTTATACACTTGAGAAAAATATGACATCTTGATTCAATTGGGTATGTTTTGCACAGACAATTGAAGTTTTCTCTGGGAAAAAACCTTAGATGATACTTGCCTATAGAGACATGATTGATGATAGCTCTAGTTATTCTTGTATACAAAGAGTTCAAGTAACTAAGAAGTTTAAGCCAAGCACCACCCTTTATATAGGTAGGCTTAATGAAAAGATAATCATCATTGAGCAAATCAAGGAAATAATTTCCCTTATAGTCCAATGCTTGAATATAAATTTGCCACTTTTGTATAATTAAATCATATTCTTCTTTCTTGCTAAAGTCTCATAATGATTTGTATGGGAAATTCAGAATGCAGTTGAATTTTTTTGTCTCTTTATCAATAACCAAGTAATGAGTCCATTTGGCATTGCTAGAGTACTCCCAGAAGATGATAGAATTATTGGGATTTTTATTGAAGAAAGTTCTAAGATGTTGTGAGATTGCAATAAACTGTAGTTGGTAAGAATAGGATGATGAGTTAAAAATCTATCTTGTAGAGTGAATAGCATTGGTAATAATGATAATGTAGGTTGTGTTAACTACTTGAACTACTTGATTAATATTGCATCTGATAGTGAACAATTCCACTTCAGGAGAAGTGATGTTGATAGCATGATGAATAGTTTTGGCTAGAATATTATGATCAAAGCATACATGTGATATTGAAGTAGCAACATTATTCTTGATGCTAACATCAGAGATAACAATAACTGTCTTTGGATCTAATAGAAAGTCTTTGAAAATCTTGTCAAAATTACATATATAAGCAATCTTGATTTCTTTTTCTTTGCAGCTCACTGTATAAAGAGAGAAGTGACCAGGAAAATTGTCTACTAATCAAAAACTAGATGAGAGTTCTTTATGAAGATTTTCAAAAGAAGGGAAAAGACCATTAAGATGGTTATTAGAGTTTACAATAGAACTTTTGAGTTTTTGTTGCTATTTGAAAGTCAAATGTTTTAAAGATAATTGATAAGGTTTCATTTTCTTTGAATGTTGATTTTCCAGGAGAGAATTGAAGATATGATTTATCAGTAATGATGCCATTCTCAATTGTTGTCTTTTACTAATTTTATTGAGATATAAATATATGAGAATAAGGCCAGCAATTGTCTCAATTTCCTATATGGGTGAGGTACAAAAAGCTTTGGTAATCTATATTGTGTTGTGGCAACCACTAAACCAGTGTCTAATAGCAGTACAAGCAATAAATCTCAAAGGTGGATATCTAGTGGGAAATATAAGTTGTGTAATTTACAAGAGAACTTGACAGGAAACCACAACAGTATTCTACTGACTATTTATATATCTATCCATAGTCCATGGTATGACTACACATCTGCTGTGTGTCCTATCCTAATGTCCATGCCCTGTCCTCATGTCCATTACTAATCTACCTCATGTTCTATTACTCATCTTTTGTGGCAACCACTAAACACAAAGTCCAATAGCTACACAAGCAAGTAAAGCTCTCAGTAGGCAATCAAGTGGGGAAAATCACAAGAGAACTTGACAAGGAGTCTCTGCTAAATCAGAGTCCTATATATACAAAACATGCCTGGTCCATGCTACCAATAATTAAGCCTGCCCTATTGTCCATACTACAACCTCATGTCTGTTATAGCTTGAATGAGTGGACAGACTTTAGGGTTAGGGTTAGTGGACAAGAATAGGACAGTAGTAATTATTAGTCTACAATAGACAAAGGGTTAGGAGATAGGCACGTGACCTGGAAGTCATGTGACAGAGTCTAGAGCGGTCTGGAAGGACTTAGGGTCTAGAAGGATTGGGAAGAGTCTAGAGATGGAGTTAGGGTTAGGGTTAGGAGATGACGTCAAGGGACATGGGTTCCTCATGGTGTACACATGGTGTGCACATGTACAGCGGAGATTAAAGGTATGACGTCAAGGCACATGTAGGAAGCATGGTGGCCTTATGGAA
>JAJOHK020001018.1:0-16729 GCA_022457215.2 Leucocoprinus gongylophorus
CACTTGGACTTTCTCTCCTTCATCTGAAGTTGCGACCACACAGCAGACAGATGGTGCAGTACATAAGCTGAAGCCAAGGTCGTTCCACAAGTCTGCTCATCTCCAAGTCCATTCTGCAGACTTCCACCCCGGTGTGAACCATGCCTGACATCTACTTCTACAAATTTCTTTCATATAAATCAGTCAATTAGAGTTATAAATATTCCATAAAGCCAAAGTAGAGCTTTTGATTAATACTAAATAGTAATTGGTATTCATAGTTTTTTTACTCTTAATTATTATCTTATTATCTTAGATACTTGTGACATA
This sequence comes from Leucocoprinus gongylophorus, assembly GCA_022457215.2. Classification (NCBI taxonomy): domain Eukaryota; kingdom Fungi; phylum Basidiomycota; class Agaricomycetes; order Agaricales; family Agaricaceae; genus Leucocoprinus; species Leucocoprinus gongylophorus. The sequence goes on from JAJOHK020001018.1 coordinate 310, forward strand.
CTGGTGTTATAACTCAAAGTTCTTAAAGTTGAACAATAAGACAAAACTCTTATATTAGAGTTAAACTTGATAAAGAACTCTGTATAATATTGTCTATCTTATATACTAAACTACCATAGTTCATGCTACTACTTCTCTAGCCTACCCTAAATGACCATGTATTTGCTTTAAGATCAACATATATTATATATATTATATATTGTTATTCTTCCAGAATCTTCTACATCATTTTCTGTGACCTTGTGACTTGTGACCATTACTATGACCATGTCATCTAATGTGACTGATATGTGACAGCATGACTGTGACATCACTCTAATCTTATTCCTAAGTCAAAAATAGAAAAATAAATCAAAAAGAAAAAGAAAAAGGAAATTTAAATAAAAAAGCTAGAGTTCAAGCTTTACATATCTAATAACTGGTCTGAGATTAATAAATGCTTATCTCATCTCTAACTTACTTTTAGAGTAGATAGTAGCTTTTTTAATCTAATATATACAATTTCTTTTAGTATAAATTAACCAGACTTCATTTTATGGCTAATTAATCTATAACTGATTATATAATATATTGATAATATTTATAGAACTTTAGACAACATTTGAGAGTATTAGTATAACTAGAGTAATTACCTATTTCTTAGATATTATCTTAGTTATTATATATTAATATTTAAGTTAAATAGATTTACTATAAGCCTAAAAATCAACTAATATTAACATCTCTCTCTAGTGTTAACAACAACACATCTTATCTTCTGACCTTAGAATAACTAAACAGAAACACAGAATTTTTATAAAGTTTATACTCTAAAAGTATCATATTCTAATCTAGTTACATTTGTTCTAACTTATAAATATCCTTGCTAGATTCTTAATAACTTGATGAATCTCTATTCTAGATATCTAAAAATTACCTAAAACTAGGGTAACTTGTTTTTTTTAATTTATTTCAACAATTTATTACACAGAGTATGAAGGCAGATTATGGTAGCTACATTGTAACTATATACATGGAGACTGATACAACATGATAAGAGAGAAAATAAAGAAGAAAAAGAAAAGGAAAGAAAGTCTATAATACATAATGAAGTGAAAATTATTTAATGCTCTATAAAATAACAATGCTTTAACTAAAAGAGAAAGCACTATTATTGAGTTTGAGGAAAAGCAAGAAATAACCTATTGTATCTCTTCTATAATTCCAGTAATTGTTGAATCTCTTGCACTCATACAAGATATATTGCCTAGATTCAATAGAGTATACACCACATGGACATGAGAAATCTTTCCTAGAGAAGAATCTCAGCTGATATTCACCAATCAGAGCATGATTAACTATGGCTCTAGTAGCTTTAGCACACAGAGAATTAGAAAAAATTCTTTTAGCAGTGTAAAGTGAATCTGTAATAACAATAATATGACTTATATTGGAGATACTAATTGCTTAATTGATGTTATAGCAAATAGCAAACAGTTTAGCTTTGGTAGAAGTGACATTGACTGCTTGGTGAATTGTTTTGATGATCAGCTTATTGTACAAGTGGATATGTAATATTGACATGGCAATATGATTCTTGATATTTGCATCAGAGATAACAATAGAAGAGACTATGTTATAGCAACCACTAGACCAATGTCCAATAGCAGCACTATAAGTAAATCTCTTAGACAGATATCTAGTGGAGAACACAAGTTGTGTAATTCACAAGAGAACTTAACAGAGAACCACAACAGTATTCTACTGACTATTTATATAACTTATCCATAGTCTGTGCTATGACTACGCATCTGCTATGTGTCCTACCCTAATATCCATGCTCTGTTCTCATGCCCATTACTAATCTACCTCATGTTCTATTACTCATCTACCATACATCTGCCTCAAGGCCAGCATGCCATATACATGTGCCTTGACATCATACCCTAAACCCTACTCTTCATCTCCATTGTCCATGCATACACCATATGTACACTATAAGGAAACTATGCTATTAACATGTTTCTTGACATCACTTTATCTCTAGACTCTTCTCGATCCTTCTAGACTATAGATCCTTCTAGACTACTCTAGGTCTTATGATGTAATGTCATGTGACTTCCTAGTCACATGCCTTCTCTCTCACCATAGACTAATGATAATACCACTATCTATATCTTATCTTACTGAAGTCTGTCTATACTTTCTTGTCTTATAATAGACTGGGTCATATGATGATTCGAGAGTAATGTTGTTGAGTGCTTTGATATGATTTTTGATGTTTTAGACTGGGGATGAAATGAGAAACAATTTGAAAAGGAATCAATGAGATTGTTTCCAGGGTCAAATTCCTTGTTGAAAGAAGAAAAGGAGAGGTGAATTTCATTTAAACAGTTATCCATGTCGACTAATGATGAAGTTAGGCAGGACCTTTATTTTTGAGTGAGATGGTCAAGTGATGAAATATATGATAGGTATTCAGATGATCCATCTGAACTGAGAATAGACTTTATCAAATGATTCAGAGGAAGAGTTGAGCCTCTTAAAAGAAATTTGCTGTGTATTTTCTTGATGTGAAGATATATAGGAATAAGGCCAGAGATGGCTTTAATTCTAGCTGTAGGTGACATTTGGAAAGCACCAGATATCCAGAGGGCAGCTCTTTATTGCATTTTTCTGAGAATACTAAGGGAATAATTCAATAGAACCTTGTTATAATACTATAGTTGAAAGCTGTATAGAGCTATTGGTAGGGCACAACACCTATATAGTTTTCTTTTTTGAAGAGGATTGATTCTTCTTGATGAATTTCCCAGCATTTTCATATATTTAATTGTTGATATGGCTCTGTTAGCATAAAATTCAATATGTTGTCAAAAGATGAGTTTACAATCAAAGAAGAATCCTAGGTATCTCCAAGTGGTTTTAAGAAGTAAAACTGGTCCTCTAATGGAAGAAAGATTGAGTGGAGGAGGGTTGAAGGCTCCATGCAATTTATAAAAATAGAAAACTTCAGTTTTCCCATATTCTACAACTAGTCCAAACTTTATAAAAAGAGAGGAAATAATATTATAGCTACAAAAGAGATTTGTATTTGAAAAAGAAATATATTTGTTTTGAGAGATGAAAAAGTCCATCATTCACAAACAAGATAATAAAAATAGGAATTTTTAGTATTTTTAATCATTTTTCAAGAATACAAAAAATTGAAGAAAGATATAAAGTGGAAAGTATAGGAGAAAAAGCTAAGCCTTGTTCAACACCAACTTCAACATTACAAAAGGGAGATGTAAACCTATTCCAGAGATATTTTGTTTTCCTACCAACTAAGTAATTCTTGAAGAAAACTGAGACTTTTTGATCAAATTCCACTTTGTCTAAAATAAAAGAAAGAAGCTAGTGATTAAGTGATGGGAAAAATTGGGCAATATTGAAAGCTAATGTACTTGTAGTTAAATTCTTGACCCAGCCTGATTGAATAAGGTAAGTAAGAGTGATATTGGCATCCATGGTGGATCTTTGTTTGAGGCTGCCTAATTAACTTAGGTAAATAAAGTTATTTGAAAGTGTTAGGAATTGCATTCTTTCTCTAATCATTTTCTCGAATAGTTTCCCTATTGTGTTTAATAAAACAATAGGGTGGAATGACTTGGAGAAGTTATACAAAGTCTTATTTAGCTTGGGAATAATGATGGTGGTAGAAGTTTTGAAGTGATATAGCCAATATCCTAGATTGATACAGGTATTAGTGATATTTATGAACTTAATAATACAATTGTCATTCTTGATAATCATCTTGATGTGACTCCAGAATAACTTGTCTGGACCTGGAGTAGAAGAGTTGTTATATTTTTCAATAATATTGATAAGTTCTTCTCTTGAGAAAGGAACCCACAATTTGACTTCTTTATCCAGGATTTCATCCAGTAATTAAAGGTCAATTTCACGAGATTGTGCTGAATTGAACAAACTATAAAGGCCATTCCACAGGTTGTCTAGCTCAAGACAAGGTTAGCCATTATACTGAATAGCTTCAATAGCTGGGAGTTTACATTTCTTGATTCAATTCATGAGTTCTCATAGGCTACCATTCTTATTGGTGATTTCAGTAATCTTGTTATTGAAAAAGATTTTCTTTGTTTTCTTGACCATTTGTTTGAATTTCTTCTAATATTCTAGGCATCTCAACTGTTGGTAGATGTTGAGATCTTTGCTATACTCATCGTTCCACCACACTTTAAAATGTTTAGTAATATTCACATTCTTGGAGTATTTCTGCCATGAGCTATCAATATTGATAGCTAATACTTGAATGATATTTTCCAGGCTTTCAATACAATGAATAGAGGACATATCCATGTTTTTGATGTTGTTAACAAGTTCTTTAATAAAGTATCCCTCTTCTTTGCTATTCTTGGCTAGAGAATATTTTCTTGTTTGAACAAATTCATTGAGTATTGAAATATTGACAATAATGGAGGTGTGATCGGAAGTGAGTCTCCAATTAGGGTAAATGTGATAATTATCAAATTCAGGAGAGAGGGGACATAGGAATACAAGATCTAAGACTGAGTTTGAGTCTTGATCATTATCCGAATATCTAGTGAGAAAAGACTCAGTCAGATTGGAGAGTTTCAACTGGAATAAGTCAGCTATTTCAAGGAGAATGTCTCTATAAGCTGGATGATAAGAAAAATTTGGGTTCCAAAGATTATTTCTAATATTAAAGTCCCCAGTCATGATAAGAACATTGTTTAAGTTGACTTTAGTATCCTTAAGATACTTCAAAGCCAATTGAGATGAATCTAAATATACATTAATCAAAAATAAAATTGAACCCTAATTGAAAAAGGAGATATAGAATATGTTCCTATGATTAAGAATGTCATTTCAAAGGTTAAAGTGAAGAGAAGAAATATGAATATTGATGTATGTGATGACTTATGGAGAGTTAGATGAATACATTGAGCTTCTAGAGAAGGTGGTCCAATTAGGATAATGAGGGACTCCAACTAGTTTTTCTTCTTCACAACTAGTAGAGCTAGGAATGGATCATAAAACCAACTAGGTATTATAACTTAAGCTCTATGTTAGGCAAAAGATACACTCTTGTATTGAGTAACATAAGAGAACTCAATAGAGTTCCTAAGTACAAACATCTTCCTTATATACAAACTACTGATAGTCTGTGCTATACTTCTTTAGCCCTACTCTTATAACCATATGTTTGTCTTGAGGTCAACATATGTTAACCATGCCATATAATATTATTTTCTTTAGAACCTTTTATGTTGTTCTATCCTGTCATGTGAGTGTGTGACTTGTGTGACTGTGACATGTGACAGTGTCATGTTTTGTCTTCTTTGCCCTTGATTAACAAATAAAAAATAAAGAAAATAAAAGAAAATGAAAATGAAAAAACACATAAACTAAGTCCATCGTTTTCAACTCTGATACTAGAGTAGTTCTTGTATGAAGATAATGTTGAAATTCAACTGAGTTTCTAGGATGGTATTGATGATGAAATTATTCTTATAAATATTTTGTGAAAATATGTTGATGTTTTTGAAAATCATTTCTAGTTACCACTCATAGCTAAGTAAATTGATTTACTTCTGCTTTTGCAAAGTTCTTGTTGTTTTTTATTATACCAGTTATAGTTGAAGCAATGCCTCCAGAATGGGCATACATTGGAGTCTACCTGATGATTGCCTTAGCAGTTGGAACACTTGAAGATGTGAGAGCATGGTTTATCCTTCTTGGTCTCTAATCAAGAAGGATTTGTCTTTTTGTTAGCCTTGCAGTACCATGCAAATTCTCAGTGATATTCTGACTTTTGAGAGCCATTGTATTTAACATACTTGGCTCCTTGGATACAACATGAGAATGTTAAGTAGCCTCACCTTCAACAATTCTTATATTGAAGAATATCTGGGTTCATGTTGGCTTCTTGAATAGTAGCAATATAGTTGCCTACTGTTGTAACAACCACTTGCCAGAACAGCACTCATAGTTTGCTTACTTCAGCAAAGCTCTCCAATAGGCTATCTAGTAGTGGGGATTACAAGAGAACTCAACAAGGAGCCCTCACTATATTGTCCACTATATATATACATGGCTCCTGGTCCATGCTACAACAATATCTATCTGGCCCTTAAGTCCATGTCTCTACCTCATGTCTATTACTCATCTACCATGTGTCTACCTTAAGGCCACCATGTGCCTTGATGTCATACCTTTAATCTCTGCTGTACATGTGCACACTGTTATGACTTAAAGCTCAAAGGGTTAAGCAGTAAGACAACTCTTGTATTGAGTAACACAAGAGAACTTGATAGAGTTCCTAGTACAAAGTAGTCTACCTTATATACTACTACTCATGGTCTGTGCCCACTACTGTGCACCCTACCCTAATGACCATGTATATGACATGAGGCCAACATGTATTGTCCATGTTGTATGATGTCACTTTATTCCAGAACCTTCTACTTCATTTTCCTAAGTCTCATGATCAGTCTTGTGACTTTGCCATCAACTCATGACTGATGTGACAGCATGACTGATAAACCCTAACCCAAGTTGTTCTAAAAATAGAAAAATAAAAGGAAAAAGAAAGAAAAATAAAATAAAGTGAAAAGAGAAAAGAGAAAATAAAAAATGAAGTCTATCGTCAACAATCTTGACACACACCATGTGTACACCATGAGGAACCATTGTCCCTTGATGTCATCCCTAACCCTAACTTCTTCTAGACTCTTCCCAATCCTTCTAGACCCTAAGTTCTTCTAGACTGCTCTAAACTTTATCACATAACTTCCAGGTTACATGCTCTCCTATCTCTCTTCTATTGTAGACTAATAATTATCACTACAATATATACTTGTCCAAACCCTAACCCTAGTTCAAGTCTGTCCACACATTCAAGCTATAACACCTACATTGAAACACTTGTTGATTAGTATTTTAGCATTAGTACTACTTTGAATATTCCATATGTCAATCCAAATAATGGCCATATTAGATTTCAGAGAGATCTTGATTACTCTTGGTTTGGACACTAAGGAGATATTATTGAATATGTGATTCTTCTTAAGTAGTTTATCAACCACACTAGCATTCATGAAGTTGATGGTATTTTCTTGAAGATAGGAGAAACTTATAATCTTTAAGTACAATTTCGACTGAGGTAACCTTAGTGATTTGATATTATTGGAATTGATGTGATTTGTACCTTTGATGTATTGCTTGATGGTTTGAAGGTCTGAAGAAAACACAACTTTATTAGTAACTACAACAGAGCAGATAAAATCAACTGCTACGTCAGATTTGATGCTTTTTAATGCTCTGTTCATATTCAAAATGTGAGCACTACTTTCATTCATGAAGTTTACCTTGTACAATGATTTGTTTACAAGAAGGACCCTTCGTAGTTGAGTTGATATGAGGCTTGAATTTGGTGATATTGTTTCTGTTAATGATTTTTTGGATGTTGTCGATGTTTTTTGCTTTTAAGATAGAAAAGGTTTCTTTGATTTTTGAACTTCCTTAGTATTGTTGATAGTCTTCTTTGACACTTGAGCATATGAAATATTCATAACTTTAGATTTAGTAGCCTTTTTAGTAGGTTTGAAATAATTTAAGATTTCTTTCACTTCCTTTGATAATTTGGCTAGAATTAGGGGAGGAATCCTTTCAACTCTGGTAGGTTTATTAATATCTTTTTCTTTTTCTTATTTTTTACCATTTACTTCCATATTTACTTTGGGAGTAAATTTGAGAGATACTTTTTTTCTGAAGCTGTTCTTATGATTATTGGCAAAAAGTGAGTTCTATCCAGAGTCGTAGATAGACAAAATTAGTTCCTATATAGCCTTACCAATATCTTCAAAGTCCTTGATATTGTTGGACTTAGATGTGTTGATTTTTTTGTTTTGAATGTATTTAGCCATGCAAAACATGTACTTCTTTAAATTAGATGTATCAGAAGATAAGTGTTCTAATGAACCATGAAGAGAAATGGGCTGGAAGTTACTGTCCCATACTTTGGATTCTATAGGCTGATTAAGGTTGTATAATAATTGGATGTTAATGACATTATTGTCATCAACACATGGAGTAGTTGAAGGATTTAGTGCTAGTGTCTTATTTGAAACATGTTGAGGGCCTTAAGATGAATTTTGGCTAGTCACCTTGTTACCACAAGAAGTCTTTGTACTATTGTCATTATATGAGAGTTAAGAGTTATTGATAGATTCCATCAATTCTTTATCTGAGAGTTCATTTTGGATTTTCATTCTTTTATGGTATCCCATAGAAGAAGCCTTTGAATTAACAGAGGTATTTCTCAAGGAGACTTTACTAGAGAGAAAAGAAGTCCTTTCCTTAGCATTATTATAATTGTTGACATTTTTGTAATCATCAATGTTCATCGCCAAGTTGGCTGATAAGCAATCTATTTGAAAAGCAATAGATAAAAAAGCTGAAGTAGAAAAATACATATTTCTTAAATCTCTATTAGACACTATCATATAAGATGGTGGTGTTGTGAACTAAAGCTCTTAGGGTTAAGCAATAGAACAACTCTTGTATTGAGTAACACAAGAGAACTCAATAGAGAACTCTTCTGCAAACTAGTCTACCTTATATAGTCCTACAGATGGTCTGTGCTAAGTGCTGTGCACCCTACCCTAAACAACCATGTGTAGTTCATGAGGCCAACATGTGGTGTCCATATTGTATGACGTTATCTGTTCTTGAATCTTCTACTAAATTCTCCCAAGTCTCATGATCTGTCTTGTGACTACGCCATCAGGTTGTGACTGATGTGACAGCGTGACCGATCAACCCTAACCCTAGTTGTCCTAAAAATAGAAAGTAGAAAAATAAAACAGAATGAAAATAAAAATGAAAAATAAAATAGAGAAAAGCTAAGTCTACTATTTGTGAACTTAACAGGTGGTATAAGAGAAAGAAGGATGAGGGTAACTTGTTTAACAGTTTCTATTCTTAGATAACTACCATAAGTAGTATACTTAGTATATAAATCAGTAGTTACACTGTTACAAACTTTATTCAGCTTATATCTCTATAACTAGTAGACTAATTTTTACAAACTAAGTTGTGCTAGAAAGCTCCAAATGAGAGCTATCTACACATATGTAAAATGTACAAAGCCACAACAAACAACTGAGATATCAAACTATCAGTAACTGTAAAAGCTTTGTTTGCTAATATCTCATGAATGGCTAGATATGTTATAATCATAGAATCTTAGAGTGGATTCAGAGGTCAAACTCTTGTATTAGAGAAAACACAAGAGAACTCAATAGAGAGCTCTTTACAAAATTATATACTTTTACAGATGGTCTGTGCTAGCTACTGTGCACCCTACCCTAAATGACCATGTGTGAAGCATAAGGCCAACATATGGTGTTCATATTGTATAACATCACTTTGCTCCAGAACCTTCTACTCTTTTCTCTTAAGTCCTGTGATCAATGTTATGACTATACTATTAGATATGACTGATGTGACGGTGTGACCAATCACTTCTACCCCTAACCCCAGAGTTCTAAAAATATAAACAATCAAAAAATAAATTGAAAATAAAATAAAAATAAGAAAGAAAATAAAAAGAAACTAAGTCTACTTTCTGTAATCTTGACAAGATAGATTCATATAATTGAACTTGTATTAGAAAGTGCTTACCAAACTGTTTCCAATAATTAGCTTGATAGCTGCTATGACAGATGACAGCTCTTATCAGGTACAAGTTTTGATTATGTGATGAAAACAGCTTGCATACAGACTATCACTCTTTTGTATATATACCTTTGTATTTGGAAACTAGACCTCAGACTTAACAATATTAATTATTATTGTTGATACTACTTATCATCTATCATTATTATTTCCTTATACTGAATCTCTGAAATAATATTAAGTTCAAGTATCACAACTAGTAAGTAGCTTATTTGTGATATATACTATAAAAGTCTTATTCTGAAAATTAACTAAAACTAGCACTATTACCTAATATTAGCAATAGTATACCTTCTCATCTTCTGGTTAACTTGTTTATTAGATATCCTAAGTATCTTTTCTAAAATATTTTTTCTTTTATTATCTTTATTTTATTTTATTTTTGTATTTCTTTTCTTTTTCTTTATTTTTTATTTTAGACTTAGATGGAAGGTGTGATGTAATTTTACAAATGTCACAGTCACATGTTACATGATCATGTGACAGAAAAAAAGAATATAAAAGATTCTAGAATAAATAATGCTATATAGTATGACAACTGTCAGAATTGAAAACAGTAGACTTTATTTATTCTTCTTTTCTTTTCTATTTTCATTCTTCTTTTGATTTATGTTTCCTTTTTTCTATTCTTAGAATTTAAGAGAGGGATAGAGTAACAGTCACATCACATCACATGGTCACAGTGATGATCACAAGTCACATGACTCACAGAAAGACATAGAAGGTTCAGGAAGAGCAACATTATAACATGCGTAAAACATATGTTAACCTTAAAGCAAGCATATAGCTGTTTAGGGTAGGCTAGAAGTAGTTAGCATAGACCATGAGGTTTTGGTATATAAGGTAGACAATCCTGTATAGAACTCTCTACCGAGTTTTCTTGTATAAACCCTATACAAGATTTCTTCTTTTGACCAACTCTAAGGTCTTAAGTTCATAACAACAACATATTAGTCTTATAGAAAGTATATAAATATTAGAATAGATTAGTTGTAGTAAGACTTGAGCAATTGCAAGAATGAAAAGAAATATGATCAGAAAATTCCTATATAACATACAATCTAGTATAGTTTCAGCATCAAAGAAATTAAAGTATTTAGTGAAATTAAGAAATGATACTTTAGTATCTAAAAGAGAACTTTTTAAACAAGCATACTGAATAAAAAGAACAAGTGATTGTGGGTGAGAGCAAGTATTCTTTGAGCTTCTAACACTAAGTAAAGATATCAGTACATACTAAAAGAAAAGAGTTGTTATAACTTAGATTTAAGTAATAGAATAAAAAACAACTCTTATATAAGAGAACTCAATAAAGTTCCAAGTATAAGATAGTCTATAAGAATCTTATATACTTCAGGCTATGGTTTGGGTGCTCACTATCACTAACCTATTTTAATATTTATATATCTATATATTTTTTATAAGGCTAATATATTATTATATTATATAATATTACTTATTTCAGAATCTTTTATGACTTTCTCTATGTCATATGATTGTATGACATATGATTGTAATATATGTGACCATACTGTGACATGTATAACATTATATCACATCCTTTACTTAATATTCAAAATAAAGAAAAGTAAAAATAAAAACCAAAAATAAATTAAATTAAAAATTAAAAAATAAAAATAAAAAGAAAAAAATAGAATCAAGTTAAGTTCATTATTCACAACTCTGATATCACTCTTTCTTCAAGATTTCTTTTCTAAAAAAACTGACTTTTATTTTTACTAGTTTTTTCCTAAATTTCTCAGATATTCCTTCTTAAATTTATTATTCCATCTATATAATATATTTACTACATACTTTTCTAGTAACTCCCCTCTCTTGAAATCCCATTCTTTTGCTATATTTAACTTTTTCTATTTTCTAACTTGAGCACTCAGCCTTTTTCCAAACTTTGTTACTACTTTCTTCATATTTTCTAAATTCTTCTCTTTTATATATATATCTCTTTATGTTATAAACCCCTTCTACTATACCAAGTACTTTATTACTTCTCTTATTTTTCTTTTATTTTTATCTCTTATGTTGTAGCAACTACTTGCTAGAATGGCACTTGTAGTATGCTTACTTCAGCAAAGCTCTCAATAGGCTATCTAGTAGTGGGAATTACAAGAAAACTCAACAAGGAGCCCTCACTGTATTAATCTTCTATATATATTATAGGCTTCTGGTCCATGCTACAATAATAATTACCTGCCCTTATGTTCATACATTGTCCTCATGTCCTATTACTCATCCATATGTGTTTTCCTTAAGGCCATCATGCTTTCTACATGTACTCTGATGTCATACTCTTAATCTCCGCTATACATGTGCATACTATGAGGAACTCTTGTTTCTTGACGTCATCTCTAACCCTAACTCTAATCTAGACTTCTCTCGATCCTTCTAGACTGTTAGTCCTTTCAGACCATTCTAGACTTTGTCACATGACTTCCAGGTCACATGTTTCTTCCTTTGTTGTAGACTAATAATTATTTACTATTCTATGTCCAGCTAATTCTAACCCCAGCCAAAGTCTGTTCACACTCTCATCTTATAACATCTTACTCTTTGACTTCATTTACTTTTTCCACTTTTTGTTTCTTCACTTGTTCTCTATATTATATGACTCTGCTAACATTAACTACTGGGTGAATTCTTATAAAAACTAATAGCTTCAACTTCATTGTCTTTTTTAACACTACTTCCTCAATCATATATAGTTTTATATATCTCTTTATCAAATTTTTTACTAGTCTCTCTTTGAACACCAAATCTTTCATACTTAGCATTATTCTATTTTCTATTTTCCATTTCTCAGCCTTCTTCTTTCTTTTGTCTGCTTATCTCTTTATTATTATGGCTTAGGTCTAAAAGTTAAGACAAAAGCATACTTTTATATTAAGTAATATAAGAAAACTCAATAAAGTTTCAAGTATAAGATATCTACCTTATATACTTTAAACCATAGTCTGTACATATCATATAACTAACCTATCCTAGTATCCATATGCTTTCTATAATGCCAACATATTGTTATCATACTGTATGATATCATTTATTCCAAAGATTTCTATATTCTTCTCATTTATTATATGATTGTGTAATCTGTGTGACATCACATCATACCTTTCATCTAAGTTTAAAATAAAGAAAAAGAAAAGAAACATAAAAATTAAATAAAGCCAAATTCATTGTTCTCAATTATAATATTTGTCTCTTTCTAAGCTTTCTAAACTTTCTTTAATACTGTTCTTGCTTCCTTCTGCACTTTTTTTCTCTTTTTTGTAAACTTTATTGTCTTTTTTACTTTTTCTTTTCTTCTAATATTTGTTTCTATTCTTAATTCTTTACCATAGTTTGCTATAAACAGAAACATCATAGTTGCTAAGTATACTTTGTTATTTACTGAAAATTCTACCATTACTAGCCATTCTGACCAATTCTTTTATTTGTGATTCACAAAGAACTAATGATATTACTCTAATTCTTAGTTTATACATTTGGTTTGTCCATCTGTTTGTAGATAGAAGAATGTTAACAACTTGGTTTTAATCCTTAATATTCTATTTAACTCTTTAGTTAATTCTACTACATCTTCTATTTGATTACCACACTCTTCAGTAACTTATACAACTTCTATATGTTATCTCTAAACAATCATGCCAACCCTTCTGCTATTATTCCTTCTATGTCATAGTATACTTGAACATATTTTATTTTGATTTTCTTTTCTTTTTATCTATTTTCTTTGATTTGATTTATCTTTTTATTTTATTTTATTTCTTAGATGATGAAGAGGCATGTGACCATGGTCACATGATACATCACATAATGTAATATTATAGGTCTAAAACATAGTAAAAGAAACTAGAACAATAACATCAAGAACATAATTGCAGTATATTCATCTTGTAATAATAGTATAGTAGACTCATGAATGATATATATAGTTTAGGGTAGGACTTGTACTAGTAGTATATATATATAAGATAGAAATACATTAGAAACTCCTTGTTGAGTTTTCTTGTGATCTCCATAAGATACTTCACTCTTAAGTTTACTCAGTAGTTTATTAGTCATTCTTAGACTAGTAGTTACCACAACATTCTGTTATTGCTACAAAGTGTGCTATCTTAAACAACCTATCATGAACTACTAAGATTGCATCCTTTTCTGCTACTAACAACAACTTTATAATAAAGTCTACTATCAAATATATCTTGTTAGCTATCAACTTTTCTGCTAGTACCTCTGTATGATTCTTTATTCTCTGACACATATCAAATCCATCCACATATTTTACTATATCTTTTGCTACTTCTGGCCATCAGTAATTTCTTGTAACCAACTCTGTTATCTTCTATCTCCCTCTATATTCTACTACTAGCATATTATAGTGTAATCAGATTATCTCCATTCTCAACTTCTTATCCTTTAGTATATATATCTTTACTTTCTTTAATACTAACTCTCCCTCTACTTGCTATTCATCTCCTCTTAATACTTTTATCTCTACTTTTTTTATCTTTTCTACTACTCTAACTATTTCCTTATCCTTTCTTCTAGTTGTTTTTATTTTTTCTATTATATCTACCTCAGATCCTTCTACTACTACTAAACTATGAATTTATTACTCTTTTATTAATTTTTAATTTTTGATATCTTTTTCTACTTCCACTTTCCAATCCAGTCTCTTACTAAATCTATTTGCTTTTTCTATTTTTTTCTCTCTAGTATATGTTTTAAGGTGAAGTCAAATCTTAACAAATATAATCTCCAATGAGCTTATCTTAACTTCTGCACTTTCATGAAGTATTCTAAATCCTTGTGGTCTGTCCAGACTTCAAACTTGAATTTTATACTCTTTAACAAGTATCTTTAATTCTCTAACTTTCTAATCATAGCCAACATCTCTTTATTATAAGTTTTCTCCATCTCATTGAGTAATTTTGAGAGGTAAGCTATAGGTCTCCATTATCTATTCTTACATTCCATTAATAACACTTCTTTTGTTGTATAATCTGATATATCAACTTCCATTCTTATTTTTTTGTCTAAGTTTAGTGCTGCTAACACTGGTTCTTTTATAAATCTTTTCTTCAATTTCCTAAACATCTTCTCCTGTTCCTCTATCCAATTTTATTTCTGATTCTTCTTTACTAGGTTGTATAATGGTTTAGCTATAGATGCAAAATCTTTAATGAACCACTAATAATAATTGGCTAGCCCTAAAAACTTTTGTATATCCTTGATATTTTTAGGAGTTAGCCAATCCAGAACTTCTTTCATTTTTTTTCTTCTATCTTAATTTCCTCTAGTCCTATTACTACTCCTGAAATTTATACTTTTCTGACCTTCTACTAATATTTCTCTAGTTTCATATAAATATTATCTCTTCTACTACCTTATTGTTATGAGACGCTTTGGACACTAACAATTTTTATTTTATTTTATTTTATTTTTCTGATTTTATATTGATTTTCTTTTTCTTTTTCTTTTTTTTTTGAATGATGAAAAGGCATGTGACACCACAGTCACATGACATGTCACATGATGTGATGTCATAGGCCTAGAACATGGGAAAGGATCCAGAAGATGATATCAGGGCACATGTATACAACATGGTAGTCTTGAGTAGGGAATAAGGCGGATATGAGGTTGTAGCATAGATATAAGAGCAGGCATAATTATTAGTAGCACAGACCATGTGGACTTTGTATATAGGACTCTAATTTAGCAGAGACTCCTTGTCAAGTTCTCTTGTGAACTACCCATATTATATCTGCTTTTGAGATTTACTCACTTGTGTGATCATTTGTCATTGTGATAAGTGGTTGCCACAATACTTATCATATCTCTCTTCTTCTTCTGTTTCCACAATTACATATTCAATAAAACTTGCTACCTCTTCAGTATTGATTAAATACTGTAAGATTTTATTTACTATTGTTTAAAATGTTACTAGAGAGTTAGTTAGTCTAAAAAACATAACTGTAGAATCAAATGACCCTTCTGAAGTCATGAATGCCATCTTCTACTTATTTTTCTCCTTTATCCATATATTATTATAACATTATTGTAAGTCTAACTTAGTAAATACCTTTTTAATACTGATAATTTCTATAATGTCTAAAATTATTCAAGCATAGTTCACACCAGAAGGCAAAAGCCTGTAGAATTGGCTCAGGAATACATAGAGTATAGAAACTCCATATAATGAGCTCAGTGCTGCAGACTTGTCAGAACAACTTTGGCTTTAGCTTATATGCTGCACTATTTGTCTGCTATATAATTATAATTTCAGATGAGTGGATGAAATCCAAGATAGAAGTGACTGCTAATATTGGTATATTGCCATTGAACACCAGAAATCAAGTTTAATAGAAGTTATCTTTGTCAATTATCAGACTAGTAAGTTATAGTATAACTACTAGTCTTATATACAAGTTAGATAGTTAGGAAATGCTCAGAGGTTTCAGTATATAGTTCTAAGCAAAGATTTCAGTAGTGAAATACTGACAAAGATTAGATAGGAGAACTTTGCCATAAAAAACTGAGTTCAATAGAAGTATCTCTATCATAGAAGACTATCAATATTATAGAAACATATTACAAGAAGGATGGCTATCATAGAAGATAGATTTTTGTTAGAGATATTATAATAATAACATCATCATAG
>JAJOHK020001019.1:0-16724 GCA_022457215.2 Leucocoprinus gongylophorus
GTTGGTGTTTTTTCTAGTGGCAGGCATGGCTTGGGTGGCAAATGTGAGCACAATATCCCTATTTCAGCAGATAAAGTGTATGGGTAGAAGAACAAAAAGTGTTCTTTCATATGATATGGATCTTAATAGGGGAGAGTCGACGTCATATCCAGTTTCTCTCACTGGCTTATGGAGGAGGAGTATCAGATCTCAATGTGGTTCCAGCCACACTGCAAGGGTTGTCAGGAATGTGTTACACAGACCTTAGGTCGCTCAGGTTAGCTTGCCGTTAAAAACATCTAAAAGATGTCTCATGGCTGAGTAAGACACAAAGTCTCCTCACTAAACCTGTTCCCAGCTTAGTGGGAGCAGACCCCTCTTACACCTGAGGATAGGCAAATAAGGGATTAGATTAAGGCTATCCTAAGACTGCCCCCAAGGTCAAAAAACCAAAGGTCTTCTCCACAAGAACTTAGCTCTATTACAGCAGCTTTGTTCTGAGTCTGAAAAAAGTCACTGTCCTTGTCAGAAACAGCAACCTCCTCCAAAAGATCCCCCAGATCTCATATCTGAAATAAACACTCCACCCATGCTCTATTACAGCAGCAATGGGGGACACAAGAATAGACTTAACAAACTATCACAAATAAGATACTCACTGGTTGTGATACTTGAACTTAATGATGTTTCAGAGGTTCAGTATAAGGATGTGATGATGATAGATGATGGAAAGTATCAATAAGAATAATTGACGTTGTTAAGTCTGAGGTCTAGCCCTTAGACACAGAGGTATATATACAAAAGAGTGATGGTCCGTGCGCAAGCTGTTGCCATCACATGATCAAAACTCATACCTGATGGGAGCTGTCAGCTGTCATAGCAGCTGTCAGGCTAATTTTAGAAGGTAACTAATTATGTCACTACATTGATATGCTTGTATCTCTACCAATACTTGTTGCTTTGAGACGCATCATATATCGTTGGAAATGGATTGATGAGCACTTCCCAACGCAAGTTCAATCGTGTGAATCTGTCCAGTTGTTCATGAGATATTAGCAGACAAAGCTTTTACAGCTACTGATGGCCTGATATCTCAGTCGTTTGTTGTTGCTTTTGTACATCCCACATATGTGCGGATAGCCCTCATTTGGGGCTTTCCAGCGCAACTTAGTTTGTAAAAATCGGTCCACTGGTTGTGGAGGTACAAGCTGAATGAAGTTTGTGACAGCTAGACAACAAAAGATATGGGTCTTTTAGAATCTCAAAGGACATTGGTTCGGGAGCATTTCAACTGGAACTTCCAGAAGGATGGGCGATTCACAATGTTTTCAATGAAGATCTCTTAACACGATGTGTGGAGCCAAAGTTTAAAGGACAACACAAGGAACCAGCACCACCACCAACAATTATCAATAAGGAAGAGGAATACAAAGTAGAAGAAGTTAGGAAGCACAGGAAATGTGGAAGAGGGACACAATACTTGGTGCACTGGAAAGGATATGGAGATGAACATGATCAATGGATAGCAGAAATGGGGTTACCACATGCAAAGCAGGCGATAGAAGACTATTGGACAAGGTATTCGAGTCGAAACCTATAAAGAGGGGGGGGTAAAATCCCATTTCAACAGCCCAAGAAATCACTCGAATTCTTAAAGCAACACCCAAATCCAACAATGTCATTCCCCACTGTTAACAACAACACCTTTACCACAGCACCCACTTCTCCTAACCTGTACATCTCAAGAAGACTTAACAATATAGACCAAGCCCAAGTAATGAAGAGGGAGAGAGAAGACTGGGAGAGATTATACCACAAAACGTTGAAAGGGATAGAGGTGATGATTGACATTCAAAGAGCAATGAAGGACATGAAGAAATTAGCGGAAGAAGCTGGAACAACAATTGCGGAAATAGAAGGAGTTATTCTGATGGCTAGTGTTAATAACCAAACCATGAATGCAATGGATATCACCCAGATAGCAGAAGATCTGTGTTATCTAATCCAGAGTGACATGGACGACAGGGCATTTCAAATTCAAAGAAGGCTGGCAGATGAACTCGATTGGTACAAAGGGAAGGGTAACAGTTATGTGGAGACAAATATTCAAGAGATACAAGAGTTATATATGGAGGAAGAAACGAAGAGAGAAGGCGGAAGGATTGAAGATGACGAGGTGATATTAATCAAACCATATGAGGTATCCACAATGACATCATCATCAAGTACAAGTTTCATAATGGACAAAGTCAAACATCTATTCAAGCACATGAAATTCATACGAACACCATCGCAGACCAGGTTATTCAAACTACCACCACACTACCAAGCCCTCAGATCTAGAGGAGAGCAAGATCTAACATTTTGGAATGAAGTGGCGACAACATTCTTGGATAGAAAACATAACACAGACACGGCCAGAAATGGATATCAAATCCATATGTTCCAAGGAGGTCCACTACACGAACCATATTTTATAGCCAAGGACAACAAAGATCAAATCATTATAGGCCCTAGCAAAAAGATAGTGGCCACACATGTGGTAGGAGAGCTGGAGGTTTTGGTCTAATTCATGGGGACATGAAATCTGAAAAGGGGGTATTGTTACAATTGATGCCTTCTGGAGTCAACATGGACATGGGTAAAGGGTATGACGACAACGATCAGCTGCACCAAAGTAGTCTCAGTCAGCGCCTCATGTGGTAAGCATTGTAACCTAATCTACTCCTCATTTTCTCCATCTTGTTCCCTCATGTACTATGCCTCATAGTCTTATCGTGTAGTTACTTCATAGTCATATATATAGCGTAGATACATTCCTGTATCCTTATGCTTTACCAATTACAATCTTCCTTATACTTTCTCAAGCCTTTGCCTTAGTTACAACCTGAGCTCAAGCTTAAGGTCGTTACAGCAACTGGGCTAGTCATGAGCTCAGAGTTTGCCAAGAAGCAAGGTTTTAAGCTGAAAAAGTTGAAGAGGCCGATGAATGTGAGGAACATGGATGGGTCACTTAACAAAGAGGGACCAATAGAAAACATTGTGGAGGTCAATATTTATTATTAGGGGCATAGAGAGAGGACAGAGATTGATGTGATAGGTGGACAAAAGTAGATGGTAATTTTAGGGATGCTATGGCTAGCACACCACAATCCAGACATAGATTGGAGAACGGGAGAAGTGAAAATGATGAGGTGTCTGGAAGAATGTGGGAAGCAGTGGAGACCAGTTCAGAGGAAATAAGAATAAGAAAAGCAGAAGGAGGAAGAGGCAAAGGAAGAAGCAGGAAAAAAACATGAGGAGAAAAACAAGAAAAGGAAATCAAAGAAAGGAAAGACAATGGAAGTGAAGAAAGTAGCAGAAGAGTGGGAGATTTGGGATGAGGAGGAGGCAGTAGTAAGATTAGATGAGGAAGTGAAGAAGATAGTGCCTGAGAAATTTCACTAATGGATTAAAGTATTTGGTAAGAAGCAATCTGAGAGGATGTTAATGAGGAAGGTGTGGGATCATACAATAGAAGTAAAAAGAGGGGTTTGTGCTGAGGAAGAGAAAATTTTATCTATTGTTGAGAGAGGAGAGGGAGGAGGTGAGAGAGTTTACTAAAGAACAGTTGTGGAAAGGATATATCTGATCATCAAAGTCACCACAGATGGTGCTAGTATTCTTTGTGGGGAAGAAGAATAGAAAGAAGAGGATGGTCCAGGATTATAAGTACCTGAATGAGTGGACCATTAAAAATAATTATCCTCTTTCTCTAATATCAGATGTGTTGGAGAACATTGGGACAAAAAAGGTCTTTACCAAGATGGACCTTAGGTGGGGATACAATAATGTGAGGATGAAAGAGGGAAATAAGTGGAAGGTGGCGTTTACCATACTGGAGGAGTCCTTTGAACCTACGGTGATGTTCTTTATATTGACCAACTTGCCAGCAACATTCCAAGCAATGATGAATGAGTTGCTGAAAGACTTGATTAACACAGGGAAGGTGGTGGCATTCATCAATGATGTAATAGTGGGAACAGAGACAGAGAAAGGGCATGATGAAATAGTGGCAGAGGTCATAAGGAGATTAGAGGAGAATGATCTGTATATCAAGCCAGAGAAATACAAGTGGAAGGTTAGGGAGGTAGGATTTTTAGAAGTAATGATAGGGCCAGAGGGAATTAAGATGGAGAGAGAGAAAGTCAAAGGAGTACTGGAGTGGCTGACACCTAAGTGTGTCAAAGATGTTCAGAAGTTTCTAGGATTGGCAAATTACTATTGCTGATTTATACAGAGCTTTGCATTAATAGCAAGACTGTTATATGACATAGTAAAGAAAGACAGAAGTGGGAATGGACAGAGAAGCAGGAGAGAGCATTTGAGGAGTTGAAGAAAAAGTTTACACAGGAACTGGTGTTAGCAACACCAGATCTGGATAAAAAAAATAAGGATGGAAGTAGACACATCAGATTATGCTACAGGAGGGGTATTATCAATGGAGGGAGAAGATGAAAAATAGAGACTGGTTATATTTCTTTCAAAGTCCTTAAATAAGACAAAGAGAAACTATGAAATACATGACAAGGAAATGTTAGTAATTATTAGGGGGTTGGAAAGTTGGAGACATTTGCTAGAAGGAGCACAATTCAAGTTTGATATCTGAACAGATCATAAAAACTTAGAATATTTTATAAAAGTGCAAAAATTAAATTGGAGACAAGCTCAATGGGCTTTATACCTATTTAGATTTGATTTCACTTTGAAGCATGTTCTAGGAATGAAAATGGGGAAGACTGATGGACTGAGTAGAAGACTGGACTGGAAAGTAGGAGTAGATAAAGACAATGAGAACCAAGTAATTATTAAAGACAATTGGCTTCATATATTAGAAGAAGTAATTATAGAAGGACCAGAAGTAGATATAATTAATAAAGATAAAAAAAGGCTAGGAGTAAAGACAAGGATGTAGTTAGAGTAGTAGAGGAGATGAAGAAGACCAAGGTAAAGGAGTTACAAGGAAAGGAATGGCAGATTGAGGGAGACTTAATGTTAAAGGAAGGAAAGGTGTACATACCAAAGAATGAGAAGTTGAGGGTAGAGATAATCCGGTGTCATCATGATGTGCTGATAGCAGGGCATGGAGGATGATGGAAGACAGTAGAACTGGTCACTAGGAATTATTGGTAGCTAGGGGTAACAAGGGATGTAGGAAGATATGTAGAAGGATGCAATTTGTGTCAGAGGATGAAGAATAGGATGGAGAAGTTGGCAAGGAAGTTGAAGTTGAGTGAAGTGCTGGAGGAACCATAGACTCACTTAATGGTAGACTTCATCATGAAGTTACTGATAGTAGCTGAGAAAGATGTAATCCTAGTAGTCTGTGATAGATTGTCCAAGATGACACACTTTGTGGCAACTATAGAGGGGACATTGGCAGAGGGTCTAGCAAGGTTGTTCAGAAACAATGTGTGGAAGTTGCACAGGTTGTCGGAGAGTGTAGTATCAGACAAAGGGCTCCAGTTTACAGTGGAGTTGATGAAGGAGTTGAATAAGATGCTGGGAATAGAGACAAGGTTGTCAACAGTATTCCACCCACAGACAGATGGGCAGACGGAACAAATAAACCAAGAATTGGAACAATATCTTTGATTCTTTGTGGATTATAGGCAGAAGAATTGGCCAGAATAGTTGGCATCAGCAGAATTTGCAGTGAACAACAAAGTTCATATAGCAACTAAAGTTTTGCCTTTCATAGCAAACTATGGGAGAGAGTTGAGAATGGGGGGCAATATAAGAAAGAAAGGAAAGGTAGAAAGTGCAATGGAGTTTGTAGAGAGGATAAAGAAAGTACATGAAGAAGCCAGGGTAGCATTAAAGAAAGTGCAGGAAGATATGAAGAAGCAGACAGATAGAGAAAGGAAAGAGATGGAAGATTGGAAGAAGAGGGATAGAGTCATGTTGAGTACCAAAGATTTGGTATTCAAAGAAAGACCAGCAATATTATAACTCAAAACTCTTAGAGTTGGATTAAGAGGTAACCTTGTATTGGGTAACATAAGAGAATTCGATAGAGATCTCTTTACAAAGTAGTCTACCTTATATACTACTATCAATGGTCTGTGCTTACTACTGTGCATCCTACCCTAAACGACCATGTGTAGAACATAAGGTCAACATGTGTTGTCCATGTTGTATGACGTCACTTGTTCTAGAACCTTCTACTAAGCTCTCTTACATCTCATGATCCATCTTGTGACTATGCTATCAGATTGTGACAGCATGACCAATCAACCCTAACCCTAGTTGTTCTAAAAATAGAAAATAGAAAAATAAATCAAAAAGAAAATAAACAATGAAAAGAAAAATAAAATAAATCAAGTCCACTTTCTTCAATCTTGATAGGCAAGGAAATTAGTGGATCAATATGTAGGACTATATACAATCGAGGAGGTGGTATTCACCAATGCAGTCAAATTATGACTGCCAATCTTAATGAGGATCCATCCAGTTGTGAATGTCAGTTGGATAGTATGATACAAGGAACAAGTAGGGGGGCAGAAAAAGAAAGAAGGAAAACCAATTGAAGTAGAGGGAGTCAAAGAGTAGGAGGTGGAAAAAATATTAAATAAAAGAAAAATAAGAGGGATAGATAAGTATCTGGTGTGTTGGAAGGGGTTTATGGCAGAAAGTGATATATGGTAAAAGAGAGAAGATTTAGGAAATGTAAGAGAAGTATTGGAAGAATTTGAAGGAAGAATAAATATGGAAGTGAGAAGGCAAGAAAAGATAAATATGACAGAAGAAAGAGATTTCAGGAGAGGGGAGCTACTAGGGAAGTACATGGAAAAGCTGCTATATAGGTAGAATAGCAAGAAGTTTGAGAAGGAATATTTGAGAAAGCTAGAGAAAAATTGGAAGTGGTGAAAGGATAATAGACAAATTAATAAAAATAAATATTTGAGGAGAATAGAAGAGAAAGAGGAAGAAGAAAAGAAGAAAATGAATGAGAGAGATTGGAGAATAGGACATTTCTCTGGAGGAGAAATCTTGAAGGGAGAGTAATATCAAGATCGAAGAATATAGACTTAGTTTTTTCTTTATTTTCTTTCTCATTTTATTTTTCTTTCAATTTATTTTTCATTTTTCTATTTTTACAACTCTGAGGTTAGGGTTAGAAGTGATTGGTCACATCTGAGGGTGTGGTCACAACATTGATCATGAAACTTGAGAGAAGAGAGTAGAAGATTCTGGAACAAAGTGATATCATATGACATGAACACTACATGTTGACCTCATGCTTTACACATGGTCCTTTAGGGTAGGATGCACAGTAGCTAGCACAGACCATCTACACAAGTATATAAGGTAGACTATTTTGTAAAGAGCTTGTTGTAGCAACCACTTGCCAGAATGGCACTTGTAGTATGCTTACTTCAGCAAAGCTCACAGAAGGCTATCTAGTAGTAGGGATTACAAGAGAACTCGACAAGGAGCCTTTGCTGCATTGCTACCCTATTTATATAAGTTATAAGTGGTCTATGCTATAACAATGTGTCTACCTCATGTCTACTCCACAGTGACTGTGCAAGACTGTGCATCCTGCCCTAACGTCTATGTATTCTATATGTGATAGCAATGTGGTGTACATGCTCCCTGATGTCATTGTCTAGGCTCTTCTAGCCTTGTAGACCTTTCTAGACCTATAGACTCTTCTAGACTACTCTAGGCCTATGACATCCTCTCACATGACTTCTAGGTCATGTGCCCTTTTCCCATTGTAGACTAATAATAATACTAATGTTCTATTTCTGTCCTAACCCTAACCCTGCCTGAAGTCTGTCCACTTACTCGTCTTATAACAGAGCTCTCTATTGAGTTCTCTTGTGTTTTTTTTAATACAAGAGTTTGACCTCTGAATCTGCTCTAAGGTTTTTAGGTTATAACATCCAATGTTTGGCAAGATATTTTCCATTGAGAAAGAACAGAGTCGTATTTAAATTTTTTACAATAATCCTAGGACAATTTACATGGGAAGATAAGCAGTGAGTCGAAGCTCTTGGAGTCTTTGTTTACTAAAGAGTGTAGCAGCCAGTTTTGTTTGCTGGGGTAGTTTGCTGGGGTAGTTCCAGAACTCAATGTAATTGTTACTATCCTTTAAGAAAAACACTCTGAGTTTGTGAGAAATTGCAGCAGAATGGATTTGATATGGATGCAATGAGAAATCAAAAATTCTCTTGGCAGTATGGAAAGAGTCTGTTATAACAATGATGTGATTAATGTTAGAAATACCAACTGCTTGGTTAATACTATATCAAATAGCAAATAATTTGGCTTCAGTAGTTGTGACATTGACTGCTTGGTGAATTGTCTTGATGATAGGTTTATCATGCAAGTGAATATATGATATTGAAGTAGCAATATGATTCTTGATGCTAATGTCAGAGATGACAATAGAGGAGGAGAGATTGGATGATGCTCTGAAGGTGATGTTGTTGAGATTTCTTATGTGATTCTTGATGCTTGAAGAATGTAGATAGAATGAGAATTGATCTGAGAAAGAGTTAATGAGTTGATTCCCTAGGTCAAACTTCTCATTAAAAAGTGAAAAGGAGGGGAGAAGTTCATTATACCTGTTATCCATGTCAATTAAAGGAGAGTTTAAGTGAAGTCTTTGTTTTGGTATAAGATTGTTGTTATAAGACGAAAGTATGAACAGACTTTGGTAGGGTTAGAGTTAAGATATAGACAGTAGTATATTATTAGTCTACAATGGAGGAAGAGCATGTGACCTGGAAGTCATGTGATAAAAGCTGGAATAATCTAGAGTGGTCTGGAAGGACTTAGGGTCTAGAAGGATTGGAAAGAGTCTAGAGAAGAGTTAGGATTAGAGATAACGTCAAGGGACAATGGTTCCCCATGATGTACATATGGTGACAGAGATTAAAGAGTATGATGTCAGGGTACATGGACATGGTATGGTGGCCTTGAGGTAGAAGCATAGTGGATGAGTAATAGGACATGAGGTAAAGGCATGGACATAAGAGCTGGTAGATATTGTTGTAGTATGGACCACATTGTATTTATATAAATAGAGGAGCAATGCAGTGAGGGCTCCTTGTTGAGTTCTCTTGTAATTCCCACTACTAGATAGCCTTCTGTGAGCTTTCTTGATATCATTATTTAGACTACTCTTGTTCTTTCTAGACTGTTCTAGACTGTAGACTCTTTTTGTCTACTCTAGACTGTTCTAGACTCTATGACATTATGTTATGTGACCTCCATATTACGTACTTTCTCTCTTGTTGTAGACTAATAATAATATCCTATACTAATATATAAGGAAATGTCCTCCCACACTTTGTTGTATCATAACAGTTGGCATAGAAATTAATATGATGTCAAAAAGTCAGTTTTTGATTGAAGAAGAATCTAAGGTATTACTATGTGGTCTTGGGAAGTAGGACAGGTTCTCTTATAGGGGTGAGGTCTAGTGGAAGGAGGTTAAAGACTTCATGTGATCTAAAGAAATAGAACACTTTAGTTTTCCCATATTCCATAACTAGTCTGAACTTTGTAAGAAGAGAAGAAATTACATTATAGTTATAAAAGAGGTTTGTATTTGAAAGAGAAATAGATTTGTTCTGTGAAATTAAAAGTCCATCATTGACAAAAGAAATGATAGAAATGGGAATTTTTAGGATTTTTAATTGTTTTTCAAGAATATGAAAAATTGGAGAAAGATAGAGAGCAGAGAGAATAAGGGAAGGAGTTGAGCCTTGTCCAACACTGACATCTATATTATAAAAGGGAGACAGAAATCCATTCCAGAGATATTTAGTTTTCTTACCAACTAGATAATTCTTGAAGAAAGCCAAAACTTTCTAATCAAGCTCTGCTTTGTCTAGAATGAGAGGGAAAAGCTGGTGATTGAGTAATGGGAAAAATTGTGTGATGTTGAAAGCTAACATGCTGGTGGTGAGATTTTTGATCCAGCCTGATTGAATAAGGTAGGTAAGGGCAACACCAGCATTCATAGTGGATCTGTACTTGAGACTGTCTAACTAACATAGGTGGATGAAATCATTTGAGATTGTTAGGAATTGCATTCTTTTTCCAATCATTTTTTTGAAGAGCTTCCCCATTGTGTTTAACAGAACTATAAGGCAGAAAGACTTGAGAGAGTTGTACAATACCTTGTTAGGTTTAGAGATAATGATGGTCATAGATGTCTTGAAATAGGATGGCCAGTGTTCTAAGTCAATACAGGCATTAGTAATATCAATAAGCTTCATAATACATTTATTGTTCTTAATGATTCTCTTGATGTGACTCCAAGATAGCTTGTCTGGACCAGAAGCTAAAGAGTTGTTGTATTTTTTAATAGTGTTGATAAGCTCTTTTCTTGAGAACAGTGCCCACATTTTGACATTTTTACCAGGGATTTCATTCAGCAGTTGGAAGTCAACCTCATGAGAATGTGTAGAGTTGAATAAGTTGTAAAGAATGTCCTATAGGTTGTTCAATTTGATACAGTGTCAACCATTATGCTAAATGGCTTCAATAGCTAAAAGTTTATGTTTCTTGACCTAGTTTATGATTTCCCATGGGCCACACTTCTGGTTAGCAATTTTGTTGATTTTGTCATTGAAGAAAATGTGCTTTGTCTTCTTGACCGTTCTTTTAAATTTCTTCCAGTCTTTTAGTTGTCTAGATTATCAGTATGTGTTGAGGTCTTTATGATAGTCTTTATTCCACCATGCTTTGGAATGCTTAGTAATGTTTATATTCTTAGAATACTTATGCCAAGTGCTGTCAATATTGATGGCTAGCATTTGAATGATATTTTCTAGAGCTTTGGTGCTTTGGATAGAGGACATATTCATTTGCTTGATAATGTTTGCAAGCTCTTCAATGAAATAGTTCTTCTCATCACTGTTCTTGATAAGAGATTGTTTTTTTATTTGTATGTATTCATCAAATATCAAGATATTGATGATGATAGGAGTGTAATTAGAGGTTAACCTCCAATTGGGATGAATATGATAGTTATCAAATTCTAGTGAGAAAGGATAAAGAAAAATGAGAGTCAGGATCAAATTTGAGTCTTGAACATTATCAGAGTATCTGGTAAGAAAGAATTTAGCTAGTTTGGAGATTTCTAACTGGAAAGAATCAGCAATATCAAAAAGAGTGTCTCTATGAGAAGAATGGTATGGAAAGTTTGGGTCCCAAAAACTATCCCTAATGTTCAAGTCCCCTGTCAAGAGTGAAAGCAATAGACTTTAATTTTATTTTATTTTCCTTTTCATTTCTCATTCTCTTTTGAATTATTTTACATTTTATATTTTTAGAACTCTAAGGTTAGGGTTAGAGTGATGATCAGTCACACTGTCACATCAGTCACATCTGATGGTGTGGTCACAGTAATGAATGGGTTACAAGATATGAGGGAAAGAGGTAAAAGATTCTAAAAGAAGTGATATCATATAGCATGTATACTACATGCTGACCTCATACTTAACACATGGTCATTTAGGGTAGGGTGCACAGTAGCTAGCATGGACCATCTGTATAAGTATATAAGATAGTCTACTTTGTACAGAACTCTCTATTGAGTTCTCTTGTGTTTTACTCTAATACAAGAGTTTTGTTTTTTTATCCAACTCTAAGGATTTAAGTTTATAACATCTCTAGTCATGATGAGGATGTTACTTATATTGACTTCAGTATCCTTAAGATACTTCAAAGCTGATTGAAATGAGTCTGAATACATATTAATTAAAAAGTAAATCAAACCCTAATTGAAAAAGAAAATACAAGATAAGTTTCTATGGTTGAGAATGTTATTTCGCAGAGAAAAACAAAGAGAAGAAATATGAATATTAATATATGTGATGACTCTGGGAGAGTTGGAGGCACATAATGAAGTCTTAGAGAAGGTAGACTAATTGGGATAATAAAGAACTCTGACTAGTTTATCTCCTTCACAACTAGTGGAGTTTGGAATGAAGTGAATAACTGACTAGGGCGGTTTTTAAATGAAGATAATGCTGAAAGACAATTGAGTTTCCAGGATGGTATTAATGATGAGGCTGTTCTTGCAAACATTGTATGAATATATCTTGATGTTATCATAAATCATGCTTGGGTACTGCTCATGGCTAAGCAAATTGATATACTTCTACTTTTGTGAAGTTTCTATTGCTTTCTGTTGTGTTAGTCTTGATTAAATTGATGCCTCCAGAATGGGCATATATTTGAGTCTGTCTGATAGTCACTTCAGCAGTTGGAGTACTTAAAGGAATAGGGGCATAGTTTACCTTTCTTGGTTTCCAGTTGAGAAGGGTTCATTTAATTGTTGGCTTTGCAGCATCATGTGAATTGTCAGTGATGTTCCAATTTGTGAGGACCATTACACTTGACGTATTTGGTCCCTTGAATTCTGCACAAAAACATAGAGTGGCCCTATCTCCAACAGTTCTTGCATTGAGAGACATCTAGGTTCATGTTTGCTCTTCTAATGGTAGTAATGTAGTTGCCCACATTGAAGCACCTATTAATGAGCATTTTGGCATTACTGCTACTTTGTACATCTCATATATCAATTCAGATAATTACCATGTCAGATTTCAGAGAGACTTTGATAATTTGAGGCTTCAATGCCAAAGTGATGTTGTTGAAAATGTGGTTGTTCTTGATGGTGCTTTTGACCACACTTGAGTTGATAGGGTTGGCAATGTTTTCTTAAAGATATGGGAGATCTATGATTTTCAAATATGATTTGGATCAGGGAAGTCTTGGTGATTCAACTTTGTTTGAATTGATATGATTTGTGCCTTTGATATATTGCTCAATGGTCTATAGGTTTAAAGAAGTGGCAACTTTGTTAGTGATAATTATAATGCCAGCTGTATCAGGATGGATAAAATTGACCAAAATGTTGGATTTGATGTTTTTTAGAGCTCTATTCATGTTTGAAATGTAAGCATTGCTTTCTTCTATAAAATTCTTCTTATTGTCTCCACTCATGGGAATAATAACCTGTTTTCTAGATGGACCTTTTGTGGTCATAGTGATGCAGGGCTTTGGTTTATTGTTTTCTCTGATTATTTTTTGAATGTTTTTAATGTTTTTCACTTAGAGGGATAGAAAAGCTTCTTTTATTCTCAGAACTTCCTCGGTGCTAGTCTTAGTAGCTTAGGTATAGGATTTGGTTTAATTGGTGTTGGCCTAGGTTGGTTTGTTGGATTTGAAGTATTTAGAGATTTTGTTTACTTCTTTAGGGAATTTAGCAGGAATCAGAGGAGGAAGCCTTTTGATACTAGTGGGTTTGTTAGTGTTTTTTTTCTCTTTCTTACTGTTTTTTTCTAGGTTGACTTTGAGGGTGAATTTATATGCTATTTTTTGTCTAAGACTATTTTTATAGTTGTTAGTGTTGTGGCAACCACTAGACACAAAGTTCAATAATCATACAAGTAAGTAAAGCTTTCAATAGGCTATCAATGTAAAGATCACAAGAGAACTCAACAAGAAGTCCTTGCTATATTGCTACACTTTATATATCTACTACACATAGTCCATGCTACAACTATATACACTTACCCTAAAGTTCATGAGTCATCCATACATATACTATGTGTATAGCATGTAGTAGTAATGTGGCTACTATGCTCCCTAATGACATTGTCTAAACTCTTCCCAACTTTTCTAGACTATTCTAGACTATAGACTCTTCTTGTCTACTCTAGACTGCTCTAGGCCTATGATATCATATCATGTGACTTCTTATTCATATGCCTTCTCTTGTTGTAGACTAATAATAACTATTGTTCTATTTATATCTTACTAAAAAGTCAGTCCACATTTTAGTGTCTTATAACAGTTAGCAGTAAAAGAATCCCATCCAGAATTATAGATGGAAAAAATAAGCTTCTAAGTAGCTTTACTAATATCTTCAAAGTTCTTGATATCATTGGACTTGGATATTTTAATCTTTTTATTTTTGATATATTTGGCCATGCAGATCAGAGACTTCTTGATGTTGTTGGTATTGAAGGCAAGGTGTTCCAGCAATCTATAAAGAGAAATAGGGTGGAAATTACTGTCCTATAGTTTTGGCTCTATAGGTTGATTAGGATTGTATGGTAATTGGATGTTGACAATGTTATTATCATCAACATAAGGAAAGCTGGAGGTATTGAGGGCTAGTGTCTCATTTGAAACATGTTGTAGTCCTTAGGGAGTAATAAGATCAGCTGCCATATTGACACGACTAGTTTCTTGACAATTGTTGTTATACAACAGCTGAGAGCAGTTGATGGGTTCACTAAATTCTTCATCAGGGAGATTGTTCTGTATGACCATCCTTTCATGGTATGAAATGGAGGAAGCCTTCAATTTGACTGAAGTATTTATAAAGGAAACATTACTAGAAGAAGGAGATCTTTCTCTAACACTGTCAAAATTGTTGACTTTCTTGTTTATATTGATATCTGTTGCTGAGCTAGCTGGTAAACATTCTATTTGAAGAGTAGTAGATGTGAAAGCTGAAGAAGAAAATTATATATTCTCTAAGATGTTATAAGATATGAAAGTGTGGATAGACTTTAATAAGTTATAAATAGGATAAGTAGTTATTATTAGTCTACAATGAGAGAAGATATGTGAATAGGAAGTCACATGACATAATGTCATAGGCCTAGAGCAGACTAGAGTGAGCTGGAGTAGTTTAAATGAATGATGTCAAAGAGCATATTCACTGCATTACTACTATATAGTGTATATCTGGTACACTCATGGATGATACATGGATGATACATGGACATTAGAGCAGGAGTAGGTAGTTATAGCATGAACTATATGTAACTTATATAAATAGGGTAGCAATACAGCAGAGACTCTTTGTCAAGTTCTCTTGTGAAACCCTACTATCTTATCTTTTACTGAGTGAGTTATTGCTAGTGGAGTCCTGCCTGCCAACTGTGATAGATAGTTGCCACAACATAAAACTCTATTAGATGCTACCATATAAGATAGTAGTATAAGAGAAAAAAGGGGACTGTTGTATATATACCTTTATATCTAAGAATTAGATCTTAGACTTAACAATATTAATTATTATCAATAATTATTTTTTCATTATTGATATCTATATTAATCTTTATTATCATTGTCATTATTATTGAACTTCTGAATTACTCCTAAACCTCTAAGAGTATACCTAAGGTTTAAATATTACAAATAAGTAAGTAGTTCATTTTGTAATACCAGAAGTGACAAAATATATAGAGGGATATAACATATATCAGAGGATTGTTATATACAAGTCCACCTGTCCGGAAAACTACATCCCTGCGGTGATGCCACCTCTGAACCATACAAGCCCGCCTTCTACGGCAGCTACCCTTTCTCACAACACGTCTTATGGCAGTGTTGCAACCTTCCGGGTATTCCATCTTCCATGACAGAGATACTCCTATTCAACTTGGTCTTCCATGACAGAGTTAATCCTGTCAGTGTCTCAACACTGAAACTTCTACTCGGGATAATAGGGGTATTACTACTGAAACCCCGAGCATCTCCTATACTTTCTATTTGTATATAAGACTAGTAGTTACACTGTAATTTGCTAGTCTGATAATCGACAAAGATAATCTCTTATTGAACTCGATCTCCGGTGTTCAACAGCAACACACCATTCAGCACTTACTTCCACTTAGACTTTCTCTCCTTTATCTAAAGTTGCGACCATGCAGCAGACAGACGGTGCAGCACATAAGCTGAAGCCAAGGTCATTCTACAAGTCCGCTTATCTCCAAGTCCATTCTGCAGACTTCCACCCCAGTATGAACTGTACCTAACAAGGATAAAGAATTAAATAGAAGTACTAGTAGTGATGTTGATGGCAAATAAGATATTAAAGAAGCTATAGATACACTTGATGGTGAACTTGATTACTAAGTTACCATTAATAGCAATAATATTGATTGTATATAATAAGGTCAAAAATAGCATATTTTGTAGCAATAATAGAAGAAATATCAATATTAACAGAAGAATTAACAAGGCTATTTAGAGATAATGTGTGAAAGTTACATAAATTACCAGAGAGTATAATTTCAAATAGAAAACCACAGTTTACAGCAGAGTTAACTAAAAAGCTAAATAAAACATTGAAAATCAAAACAAAGTTGTTAATATTCTTCTATCTACAAACAAATAAGCAAAAAGAATATATGAATTAGAAGTTGGAACAATATCTCTAGTTCTTTATGGATTACTGGCAAAAGAATTGGCTAGAATAGCTAGTAACAGTAAATTTTATGGTAAACAATAAAACTCACTTAGTAACTAAAGGTTCACTATTTATGGTAATAACAATCTCGGCTTCTTCCGGCGGAGACTTCATGGGCAGGCCAACTTATATTCTGCCTTTACTTCTTGACTATGTGGAGAGCCTTACCACAAAAGCTCGCCCCACCGCAAGGGCCTACTGGCCTTCCAATCATTGGTATGCCTCATCTATCAAACTCTCAAGGGACTTCTTTGACCTTTTGTCTGCTCATCAGGCTGCCTACCACATTTCATCGCAACCAAAAGTCCTGAGCTCGTTCTTGACAGGTGGGCAAAGAAGCATGGTCCAATATATTCATTCTGCCTCGGAAATCAACGTTTCGTCATCCTCTCGGATCCCAACGTCGTCAAGGACTTGCTTGTTTCCCAGAGCGCAGTCTTTTCCTCGCGCAAAGACTTCCATATCA
>JAJOHK020001020.1:0-16721 GCA_022457215.2 Leucocoprinus gongylophorus
TGCTGCTGCTGCTGCTGCTGTTGTTGTTGTTGCTGCTGCCAGTGCTGCACGAGATGGAAGGTTACGGTTCATCAACTGAGATCGAGGCTGTCCGCGAATTAGGCCTGCTCGATTCAGCTGTTCCTTGATTCCAGCTTTATATTCATCAACAGCCTTCTTGTCCTACAGGATAAGTCAGTATTATTCACCATCGATGAAGGCTCAGGACGAACCCGCATCCACTCTGGACGTCTTGCACCCCATCCCAAACATGTGATTGTGAGGCGTTTGCACGTCCGGCACGTATCCCCTTCACGTTGCTCGTCACATTTCTATCCGGTCCCGTCATTAGCTGAAATGTTGGAAGGGTTGTATCAGGGAACGGACCTTTCGGCGAAGACGGCATGTCCTGCAGAGGTTGATGGTCAACAATCTAGTACCAAGTCACTTTTAGCTTACCAGCATCCTCCTTTACTGGCTGCTTGTGTTCGAGGGAGATCAGCTGAGGAATGAGTCGGGGTGCTACGGGCACTGTGGGATGACTCTGCCTGAGCATTCATGGTGGAGGGATCTAGACAGGTCGATAGGGTTTCTGGGCTAGAGATGGATGAGGGGGACGTGGAGGGAGAAGGACTCCCGCCGGGGGAAGAGAAGGAAGGCATTCGCTTGAAATTGCCGAATTAATTGGATATTGAATGTTAAGAGCACTCGGAGGGGACAACGTATTTGTTGAGGAAAAGGCAAGTTGCGTCGGAGTAATTTGTTCTACGTGATCTTATGAGGAAAGGGTTTGTTGGGAAATCGGAGGCAAAGCCGCGGTGCAGCTAGTTTTGGAAAGATAACACAGAGACGATGTGATGGATTGTTTCCAAGGAGTCCTATGTAGGAATATCGAAAAGAGTTTCTCGACCTGGTTTTTGAACCTGTCAGGTTCTATTTCCGTGCGGAGATCAGATTCAAGATAAGATGCTTACCCCTACCTCATCGGACGATCACCACTAGCGACCCACGGCACATACTTGGTGCCGAATCCGTATATCCACATGGCCTGCCATAGTTGGACCGGCCAGTATTCTTAACTAGGGACTTTGGTAGTTCGAAGGACTTTGGACATGATATTTCTCCAAGCTTTTTCTCCTGAATTTATTACATAACATTCGACAACCTCGCAATCCAAGGATTCTAACGTGCACATGTTGGGCACTTCTCATCAAAGGAAAATGAAAAGAAGGACTGATACGGGGAAACCCGAACTCAACTCTAAGAGTGGAAGGAATTAAATACTTTAGGTCACGTTCTCTCTGACCATGGTATGAGGACTTGATGTACATTAGGTCTTCTCACTGTAGTCAAAATTTTCATATCACTATAATCTCAGTTACCAAGCGGAAAACATCTCTATCCAAGTAGCTACGTGCAACCCGTCAAGCTCCCGGAGTTACATGAGACCCCTTGTAGGGGATCTAGCTTTGTGGCGTGTCTGACAGCAATATACTTGCCTGTAATTCCTGGACATGCTAATGGACATAGGTCATATTACAAATCAATAGATCTCCAAGTCAGATATAAGGGAGCCGGCCGTCATACGTGGATGTGGTAGGAGATAGAATAATCGATAGAATAACCTTTAGAACCATCCGACTCTCGCGTGGAGGAAGGGTTTGATTACTCTCGTCAGCCACCATGTCTAGAGTACGATATATAAATGGACTAGCGGATTCGGAAAGTACACCAGAACGTTGGCAAGGAGATTTCATAACCGTTGATAACGCTAACGAGTTTGGCTAATGAACAACTTGTGATCACCACGATTTCTTCAAGAACGATTCAGACCTAATATACCCAGCTGAAGAATCCCAGGATTCCGACTGGTTATCACCAGAAACGTCGGAGGGTAAAAAGAGAACCCTCCAATGATATCATCTACCCACTTAATCCCGTATATCAAAGCTACTATCCTATACGGGGATTCGGTACTTATTTGTTGATAGGCCAATCAGACTTGCTTAAGTTAGCTTGATGAGACGACACAATGCTTATTTCTGTAATATTAGTTTTCATCATCTTCTGGGTTCATAACAGACCGAGAAGAAGAATGTGGCACAATCTAGAACAGGCCATTTAGTCAACCAGCTGAAAATCCCTTGATATCGTCTAGCTTAGTCGTGTAGAAGTCCAGACATCACTTAATCTCTGTCAGACTGTCTGATGTAACGAAAATGCTCATAAAGGCGTTTGTTCTACCTGAAGTGGGTCGACGAGACGTAATAGTCTTCTTCGCTGGATTCTCGTTCGTCTGAAGCAGTCCTGGAATGCATGAGGTGATATTTTCACATCTGAATTTTCCTTTGTGGAGGGCATTTGAAATATTTTTATGGAAGAGCTTTGAGCATCGAAGCACATTGAAAATGGCCTTGTATCATCACTTTTTGCTGGAGAACTGAGCTAGTAAAGAAGTCTCACTACGTGATCCCGATTGGTGACTGTATCACATATGTCCTGGGAGACTTCGGGAGATGAAGGTTCAGTTCCATTTCTTGTCTAAGCTCCTATACTAGCACTGGTTTCGGGTCGGTTGAAACTCATTGTTAACCTGAATTTGCAGTTCTGATGCTGGGAATCTTTTGCCCAAGAGTCTGAGATACTTATCAATTGTCTCGTCTCCTTCGTTTCTATTGTACGAGTCACGATCCCATCAACATTTGTAAACTACGACAAAGAAACTACCCAGGTGATCTAGTGAAGAGATGCCATCATTCGTATCCGTCGCTGAGTAGAAAGGACTATATATGGAAATTGCGAGATCTCCGATTCGGAACGATGATTCCGCTCCGCTCATTCAGGCAAAAATCCCCGGTGACAAGGAAACAAACCACCACTCATTTCCAGCTCCTCCTGAGAGATTAAGACACCCAACCTTCATCAGAGCCCTTTCTTGCTTATCATGTGCAATGACCTGGTTTAAGAGTAGAGAGCAGCACTCAAGGATACATGAACTGTATCGATCCTGTGGGACTTGATTCGTTCTCTACGTGATTTGCATCAAATGTGGGGTTCGAATTGAAATGCAGGCTTAAGCATGTTTCAAATATGGGACCACGCCACAACTGATAAATATGATCAGCAATGCAATGCAAATGTACATTTCCCCGTTTGGAATTTTGATCTTCCTTTGAAAAAACAGTACTGAAATACAAAGATCTAAGGGGTTGTGTTGAACAAATATTTTTATGATCCGATCAGGCAGACATTGACATTTACCCACGCACGAGCCCCGATCAAAATATTCGCTAGTTCCAAACATGAGACTAATAAATGAACAGCTGTCCGAGTTTATCGTGGATAAGTTTCAAATTTCCGTAAGTGTGTCAATTTTCGGTCAATTCAAAAAGGGTCCGTTGCATAGACTAATGATTTAGGGGTGGCAGAGATTAATAAGCGAGAATGAATAAGACCGTAAAGAACTCGAGGTTAACCTCGGCGCCTCCAAACAAATCTTTAAGTTTACCCGACCACATCGCGTTTCACTGATGGCAATTGACTGATGTCTTTTGTTCCCGCCAGCGAGGCCTTGATTATCGGGTATTTTAATACTTTTGAAGTACCTCAGATTCACTGATTAGCGCTATACTTAATCAACGAGAATGCTAAGGACAATTCTTCATAGAGAATCCAAGTCATCGGTAGCATCGAAACTGTATCCGAGCCGTCCACAGTCGAGATATTTGAACTCGAATTTGTTTCATCTTCCTCCAGGATGTATCCACAGCAAAAGCTTCAGATCGCATATATGGTTCAGTAAGTCACTTTAAAAGTACATTGGGTTGCTAAACTAATCAAGTCTAGTACATTTCATCGAATTAAAGAAACCTAAGAGTCGAAAACTCTGCATGTATGTATTCGCTGCGTGTAGAGGTCCGTGAGCGGTATATCATGGTAAGTGTATATGTATGGATGTATATGAGATAATGTCTTGGTTATGAACATATGAAACTGGCAGAACCTCTCTTCAAAAATGTATCGTGCTGGATGATCTGGTTGTAATGCAGTAGTATCAGACAAAAGAAATTTAGAGACGAAGAGCAGGTGGGCGTACTGAGCTTGTGCCAGAAGCTTGAAATAATGGCATTCGATAACATGGAAAAGAGATTGCTGAGAGGAGAGAGGAGGGGAGAGAAGGAGTGAGAAAGGTGACGGTGAAAAATGGAAATGAGATTTTCTAGTATATTCTCTTGCTCTGATCTCTCAATGTAGTGTTAAAGTCAGAGCAGAGGTAACCAACAAGGGGTCTAGTAAGTCTCTCTTACAGCTTAGTAAGAAAATATTTGACTACGGACAATTGTAAATGGCTCAAAGTTAAAAATACGTTCTCAGAGAGTTGAAAATGCAGTTAGGTGATCTAAGCAAACTATTTCCTCGCTACTAAGTTTACACTCACAACTGTAAAACAGAGCACATTTAACACACACCCTTGATCTGGCAAGCTCAAGGAGAGAACAGGATAAGAGATATGAAAGTAAACCTAAGGTACTGGCTCAAGTCTAGGCGGAACAAACTTGACCACTTGAGATTGCACTGCCTTGATAAACAAGTTAGCTACATTGTCATGTGTTGAGACGTATACAGGAGTGATGAGTGAGGCTTGTCCTGCATTTCTGAGCCAATATGGTTGCAAATACAGGTGTTTCATATGATTATAGTGCTCTGAATTCTTTGAAACATCAATTCCAGATTTGTTATCAATAAGAGTTATAGCAAACAAAGTATCCAAACTCTGTCAGTATGTTTCTCATTTACTTGATTTTCTTTCCAGTGTCAACTTCTACTACATACTCTGCTTCAGTACTTGACAAAGGTTGATACTTAGATAATTACCTCACTGCTTCACCACATATTATGGTTACATATATAATATATATCAATAGAGCAACCAGTCTACTTACAACTACCATAAAAAGCATCTGAGTAGTATTGTAGCAACACTTGAAGTGGAATATATGTATTTACAATGTTATTTTTATTAGTGGATCCTATGATGTGATTACATGCTCCTTTATCATCCAAAAAAGGAAAAATAAAGAAAAAAGGACATAAAATCAAAAAGAATAGAGAGAAATTGGAATAAAATTTGAGTAGATCATAACAGTACTTACTCTTAAGGTTTTGTCTCTAAAGAAACTTGGTCTCTCTTTTATTATTCTAGTTTCTCTCCAATTTTCTTAAATATTATTTTCCATTATCTTATTGATATAACAGCTTTGCTATGTACTTCTCTAATATTTTTCTTTTATTAGACTTCTCTCTCTCTTCAAGTATTTGTAGCAACTTAATTCTTCTTGTTTTATACTTATCTACTTTCTCAATTTCCATCTTATTTAGTAAAATCTTCTTTTGTTTCTCTATCTGCTCTTTGTATATTACTATCTTGCTCACTGTTAAGTGTGATTTACACTTAGAAGGATAAATAGTGCATAGAAGAATAAATAAAGCTTGAGAATGTTATAATTCTAAGCTTGGCTTAGATTACAACTTAGATAAAGACTTGAGTAAGAGTAGAGTACATAATCAACTGATAAAGTGTAAAAACATAAAAATTTATAACTATATATCTAAAACTATGAGAAATAGTTAAGATATTCTTGAGAGTAGTAAATAAGAAGCAAAGTATGAAATAACCTCAATATATGTTTAGAGTATGAAAGATATAATATTATAATTGATACCTCATATTTAGTAGATGGTTTGTTCATGGACAAACAGGTATTGGGGTTCCTTCTTCATGACTTTATAATTAGCTGCATTATATATTCTTTTCATGTATAATTAGTCTGCACCTTATATAGTAGTAGAGGTCTTCTTATATTCTATTATATTCCTTATAGTTTCTAGGTATATATAGCTGTAGATACTATTCTGTATCCTTATACTTTACTAATTGATTATTCTTCTCTTCTCTACTCAAGTCTTGCCTAAAGTTGCAACCTAAGCCAAACTTGAGGTTGTAATATATAAAGTAAATATCTTGTAAAATATGAGTATCATAGTATACTTTGAACTCTAATATTTTATTTTATTATTCTGAAGAACAAAGAGTCACATGATATAATGTTATAAGAGCATGTGATCAAGGTTATATATTATAAAATGATTTAAAAGAAGCTAAAACTAATGATAACAATAGTTATATTCTATTCTAGTCACTGTTATGGCAACCACTAGACACAAAGTCCAATGATAACACAAGCAGTAAAGCTCTCAGTTAAGCAATCAAGTGGGGAAAATCACAAGAGAACTCAACAAGGAGCCTCTGATAAATTAGAGTCCTATTTATACTGTTACATATTGGTCTATGCTACTTCTTTATGTCTGCCTCATATTTTACTCAAGACTACTATATATATACTATATACCCTGATGTCATCTTCCAGATTCTTCTACTATGTTCTAGGCCTATGGCATCACATCATGTG
Source organism: Leucocoprinus gongylophorus (assembly GCA_022457215.2). Classification (NCBI taxonomy): domain Eukaryota; kingdom Fungi; phylum Basidiomycota; class Agaricomycetes; order Agaricales; family Agaricaceae; genus Leucocoprinus; species Leucocoprinus gongylophorus. Next base: position 6,450 of record JAJOHK020001020.1, read on the forward strand.
ACTGCAATGTCATGTATCTCTTCATCATCAATAAAAAGGAAAAAGAAATTCAAAAGAAATTCAAAAGAAAAGAAAAGAAATATAAAATCAAGGAAAATAGATAAAAGAAAAAGAAAAATGTTAGTGTTCAAAGCATTCCATAACAGTCACATCTATTCCAACCTACAGATAATATTTCTCTCTAGTCTATCTTGGATATTCTTACTAGACTTTTGGTAACTTTATAGATCTCTATCTGTTACAAACTTCATTCAGCTTGTATCTTCATAACTAGTGGTATTAGAATTGAAAACAGTAGACATTATTTTTTGTTTTCTATCTTCTCTTTTACTTTTACTTTTTACTTTATTTGGAGTTAGAGATTAGTATAATATCACAGGTCACTGTCAAACCATATGACTTGAGTGTTACAAATCACATGACACATAGAACATTATAGAAGAATCTAGAAAGGATAATATTATATAGTATATATAATATATATTGATTTTAAGAAAAATACATGGTCATTTAGAGTAGGCTAAAGTAGTAGAGCATGGACCATTAGGTTTTAGTATATAAGGTAGACAATCTTGAACAGAGCTTTCTATTGAGTTTGTTTGTATTAATCTTATATAAGGTTCTTTCTTTTGGCTTGCTCTAAGGTCTTAAGTTTATAATAAGTAGACTAATCTTTACAAACTAAGTTGTGCTAGAAAGCTCTAAATGAGAGCTATTTATACATATGTGAGATATATAAAAGTAATAACAAACAACTAAGATATTAGGCTATCAGTAACTGTAAAAGTCTTTTTTTTTTAACAATGGTAACATTTTCTGGATCATGAATGTCTATTCAGATTCCTCCCACTCCGTGATAAAGTATCTCAAGGATATGGAACTTAATATTAGAAATCTCCTCATTATGACAGGAGATTTTAACATTCGCAATAGTTTATGGGATCCTTCTTATAACTTTCACTCTTCTATCAGTAATGATCTCTTTGTGATTGCAGATTCTTCTAATTTGTTTCTTTCTTTTCCTATTGACCAGATTCCTACTAGGTATGCAGATAATGCTAACAATTTGAACTCAGTCTTAGACTTAATGTTTCTGTGATGTGATTCTAAAGAAATCAATTCCCATATTATTCATCCAGATTGGCAGCTTACTTCTGATCATGTACCTTTAACAATCTCCATCCCTATTGTCAAGGAATATATCACCACTCATAAAAGAACACTTATAAAAAACAGTGTGGAAGAAGTTGAGTTCATCAATGAAGTTATTGCTTTATTCTCCAAGGTTAATGCCTTAAGCATCTCAAACATATCTGATTTGGATGAAATTGTATCAAATTGGGCAGATATAGTTGACCGTTCATGGTCAAAGCATTCAAAGCTTATTAACATCACCAAATGCTCAAAAAGCTGGTGGAACGACAAATACAGCCAAGACTTGGCAAACTATAGATTCACCAAAAGCATCAAAAGTTGGAAAATGTTTTGAAAAACTGTCAAGTATTCAAAAAGAGAATTTTTCAACCTGAAAATCCAAGAAATCGCTAACAAGAGATGTGGCCCATGGGAACTTATGAATTGGATCAACAAGAAAAAACTTCCAGCTATCGAAATAATCAAGCACAACAGTTCTTTATGTTTGGAACTGAATAATCTTTGGCAAGCCCTCTATTTGTCTTTCAATTCAGCTCAACTCTGAAGTGTAGATGAGTCGATTTTAAATAAGTGTGAATTATTTTTGCCTATGACATGGCTAAAGTTTTCTGAAGAAGAATTCACTTGTGCTATTACCAATTGCAAAGACTCATCTGTGCCTGGCCTAGACAAGATGTTCTGGGGGCACCTCAAACGTATCATCAAGGATAAGTCTTGCCTAAAGAACGTTATATGCATCGCAAATGCATGCTTCGATCTAGGTCACTGGCCTAATCATTTCAAGAAATCTACAACGATCGTAATTCCCAAACCCAACAAATCCTCCTACAACTTTTTGAAATCCTTCAGATCCATCGTTCTTCTAAACACGTTGGGCAAAATTATTGAGAAAGTTATCGGAGAAAGGCTACAATTCCAGGTTATTTTGAACAATTTCATCCACCAGAGTCAACTAGGAAGATTAAAATTCAAATCTACCACAGATACAGGCATTGCCCTCACTCACTTTATTTGTACTAGGTGGATTAAAAATTTGTCGACCAGCTCTTTAGTGTTTGACATCGCTCAGTTTTTCCCTTCACTTAATCATTGCCTTCTGTCTCTTATTCTTGACAAAGCAGGATTCAATTCACAAGTCGTTAATTTCTTTTCAAACTACCTCGTCAATAGGAAAACTTCTTATTATTGGAACAACTTTTCTTCACATTCATTTGATGTCAATGTTGGGGTGGGTTAAGGCTCTGCCCTCTCCTCTATTCTTTCTGCTCTATATCTTTCTCTGTTTTTTCATATTTTTGAAAAACATCTAAAAAATCTTGATTTAAAAATTTCTACTTTATCATTTGTCAATGATGGTCTTTTGATAACTCAAAGTAAATCATTTCATCTTTCAAATGCCTGTCTTTTTAGTAGTTACAATATAGTGTTAATCCTTATTTCGAAGTTTGGTTTGCAGGTAAAACATTCAAAAACTGAAGTCTTTCATTTTTCCAGATCTCACAGCACTTTCAACCCTCCCCCCTTAGATCTTTCATCTATTGGTGGCTCTTTACTCGTCCCAAAGGATACTTGGAAATATCTAGGCTTTATCTTTGACAAAAAACTGTGTTTTCATAAACACATCGACTATTACGCTAACAAAGTCATTTCTATGGTCAAATATATGAAGATCCTCAGCAACTCAACAAGAGGTCTTAATCCTCAACAAAAGTGCCTTCTTTATAGAAGTTGTGCTCTTTTGATAGTCTTATATGGCTTTCAGCTGTGGTTTTATTCCAAAGTCCCACTATCTTACTTTCTGAATTCATTGGGCAAACTTCAAAGAAGAGCAGCTATATGGATTCTGGGAGCATTCAAAATGTCTCCTGCATATGGCATTGAAGCAATCACAGGTCTTGTTCCTATTTACCTATACCTTCAAAAACTCAGCAGTAGATCTCAACTAAGAGGGCATGCTCTTCTCACCAATCATATTATTAGAACACTATTGGACAACAGTCCTAACAGTTCTCTCCCTCCCCATGATTTATCTCTTGGTATGCTAACCAAGAGACAACACGGCCTCTTAAAAAGCCATGTTGTCAATATAGACAATAGGTTCAATGAAGTTTTCCCTGCTTTTGATCCTATTAACCCTGAATTACAACCTGGTAACAGAATTATTGACACTTTTCCTAATTGTTTTTCTTTCCATACTTTTAGTAGAAGTAATGACTCTTTTTTTAAATCTCGTATTCAACAGCTTGATGCTTTAGTAATTGAATTCTTTACCTCCTCATCTAACGTTCTTGTGATAACTGACACAAGTGTCAAAAACAATGTTGCCTTGTCCATTGTGTACATTCATGTTTTTAACAAACCCATGGTCAAAACTCTCTACCATGCTATCAACATTACTTCATCTGAAGCCAAATTCTTTGCCATTAGATGTGGTATCAACCATGCTGTCTTCTTGCATGAAACCTCAAAAATCATTGTTATTACAGACTCCATTCATGTCGCTAAGAAAATCTTTGATCCATTCTTGCACATGCTTTAAAAACAAGCTGCTTTCATTCTATCAGAGCTCAGAGAGTTCTTTAATCATTGCAATATGAACACCATCGAATTTTGGGAGTGTCCAAGTAAAAGCAATTGGCACCTTCACAAAGCTGTCAACTTAAACACTAAATCATTCAACCTCACTTCTTTATTGCCAAACAAATGTTCCTAGGATTTCAGAAAAAAATTGAAAAGCAACAACATCATCAACACTTGGAAGATGACCTTCCAAGCATTGGATCTCAAAGAAAGAAATTTCCTGGAGCTTGTTAATAGTGACAACAACACTCTAGAACCTACTTATTGCAAAGGCAGTTCTTAGCTGTAAGTCTTTGGTTATTCTAATTTGTTATGTGCTAGAGCTACAAGAGCAATAACCAACCATGCTCTGATAGGAGAATATTGCCTCAAATTTTTTCTGAATGAAGACTTCTCTTGTCCATGTGGTCTCTACTTTATTGAAACAAGATGACATATCCTCTATGAGTGCAGAAGGTTTAACGAGTACTGGAATCCAAGAAGGGATTCAATTGTCTATTTTATACAATTTTTAGAGAGAAATCTGAGAGCTTTTTCTTTTATGTCTAGCTAGATTTCATTTAGTCAATATTTTAATTTATGTTTTCTTTTTTATTTTTTTCCCTCTTCTTATCTTTTTTTTCTTTTCTTTTTTCTTTCTTTACTCTTCATGTTGACTCAGTCCTTCTGTACATAGTTACAAAGTAGCTACCACAGTCTGCTACTGCACTCCATATAATAAATTGTTGATTTAAAAAAAAAAAAAAGTAACTGTAAAAGTTTTGTTAGCTGATATCTCATAAAACAGATTCATACAATTAAACTTGTGTTGGAAAGTACTTGTCACAAACTTTATTTAGCTTGTATCTACACAACTAGTAGACCTATTTTCACAAACTAAGTTGCACTGTAAAGCCCTAAATAAGGGCTATCTGCACATATATGAAATATACAAAAGTGACAACAAATAACTGAGATATCATGCCATTAATAACTATAAAATCTTTATTTGCTAATATTTTATAAATAACTGGATGGATTTACATGATTAAACTTGTGTTGGAAAGTGCTCATCAAACTGTTTTAATGATATATAGTATATCTCATAGCAATAAATATTTATAGAGAGATAAGTATATCAATGTAGTAATATAATTAGTTACCCTCTAAAATTAGCCTGACAGATAACAGCTCCTATCAGGTATGAGCTTTGATCATGTGATAGAAACAGCTTGCACATGAACTATTACTCTTTTGTATATATATATCTTTGTATCTGGAAATTAGATCTTAGACTTAACAACATCAATTTACATCATTTATTATCAATCTTTATTCTTTATTATCTTTATTGATCTTAATCATCATTGTCATTATTATTAAACTTGTGAATCACTCTTAAACCTCTGAGAGTATACCCAAAATCACAAATAAGTAAGTAATTCATTTTGTAATAGTACTCATCAAACTGTTTCTAATAATATATAATATATCTGATAGCAATAAGTATAGTGACATAGTTAGTTATCTTCTAAAATTAGCTTAACATCTGCTATAATAGATGACAGCCCCCATTATGTATGAGTTTTGATCATATAATGAAAACAGCTTGTACATAAACTATTACTCTTTTGTATATATACCTCTGTATCTGAGGATTAGACCTTAGACTTAACAATATCAATTATTCTTATTAATACTACTTATTATCTATCACCACTATCTCTTTATACTAAACCTCTGAATTATTGTTAAGTTATCTAAGTTTCAAGTATTACAATTTAGTAAGTAGCTCATTTTGTAATAATAGAGTAGTTATTATTTTTATGAATCTTTATCCTGTTCTCTTAGAATTTCCTAGAGATTTGAAGTTTTCTGCTCTTCTATCCAATTATACTGGCACTATTTAAACTTCTAAGAAACCCTCATTAAATTTTGGATAATAAGATATGAACTACATCTAACAAATATAAAAAAAGTTAGATATCAGAATTGAAGATAGTAGACTTAACTTATTTTTAATTTCTTTTGAGAGCCAAGGTTAGGATATAGCATGACTTAATATTACATATCAATTACAGTTATGTATGGTGATAAAAGATAATAGAAGATTCTGGAAAAATAATATTATACAACATGTTATATATATGGTTACTTAGGGTAAACTAATGTAGTAGAGCACAGACTATTAGTTTTAAATATATAAGATAGACAATTATATACAGAGCTCTTTATTGAGTTCTCTTGTATTAACTCCAATACAAGGTTTTATTTATTGATCTACTCTAAGATCTTTAATTTGTAACACTAAAACTAATAATAATAATAGATATAGTTAAAATATATTATATAAGATTCATAGTAAACATATATAATTTGGGATAGGTGTCAAAGGCAATTTATACTTATCAGGTAGATTTGCAGATATAGTATAGAAGATTGATTGATATTTGAACTTGGTGGAAAATAGATGTAGAAGTAATTTTAAAGTAAAATGTTACATGGATAATAATCCTGACTCTAACTATGAGATGTTACACATCATCTAACTTTATTGTATAGTCATAATTTAGAAAGAAGAGATTTAAATATTAACTAAAGATAAGTGTAATACTTGATCCAAGTTGATTATTAGACTTAAGAATTGTATATAATAGCTATAGTTTTTGAAAAGGTATTTTAATAATAAAATACTTAGGTTTGTTGGATATTATAAAATTGTCAACCAAAACTTTATAATATTTGTTATGAAATAGAAAAGCTCTTGTTCATGGAGTGATGAGTAATTAGAATATAGTATAATATGTTTTAGAAGAAGAAGATTGTGTTTAGATAAAATTAGCATTATTTAAGATGTAGTCAGGTTAGTAGGTGATAATAAGGTATATTTTAACTAGCATAGACTATAATATACTTATATAAATAGTATAGTAATAAAGTAAGAACTTTTTGTCAAATTTCTTTCATAATCCTTATTTAAGCTACATTTAAATTACTACTTAAGTGTCAGAGTTATAGACAGTAGACTTTATTTTATTTCTATTTTATTTTTGATTTTCCATTTTTATTTTTTTTCTTTTTCTATTAGAACCTAGGGTTAAGGTGTGACAGTCACATGTCACATGGTCATGACCACAGTAATGGTCATAGTCACAGAATCATATGATACAAAGAAGGATATAGAAGATTCTAGAATAAATAATATTATACAACATGATAATAGTATGTTGATCTTATTGTAAGCATATGTACTTTAGGATAGGTTAGTTGTAGTGTGCACACAGACCACAGTCTGTGGTATATAAGATAGACTAGTTTGTACTTGGAACTCTATTGAGTTCTTTTATATTACTCAATACAAAAGTTATCTTTTATTCTTACTCAAGATTTTAAGTTATAACATTGAGTTGTTGTTAGAACAACTAGGTAAAGTCTACAGGGTTGTGTAGAGTTTGTGATTTTTAGAGAAATTCTAAATAATAACTAGATATATGACTTACCTCTAGGAAAATTCTAAGAGAACAGAATAAAGTTCTTTAAAAATAACAGCTATTCTAAATATCTAAAAGCCTATTCTAATTAACTAGCATATCAGGTTAAATATTAGGTAACCTAACTACAAAATAATAGAGCTTAGTGGTTAAGAACCTCAATATAGCAATTTCAAATATTACTGTATAATGGGAGTTTATTGGTCAGTAATTAGAGAGATGTTATGAATCAAGACTTCAAAGTGTTAAGTCAAGAAACAACTCTTGTATTGGAGTAACACAAGAGAACTTGATAGAGTTCCTAATACAAAGTAGTCTACCTTATATACTATTACCCATGGTCTGTGCTAGCTACTGTGCACCCTACCCTAAATGACCATGAGTATAACATGAGGCCAGCATGTGTTGTTTATGCTGTATAATATCACTTTGTTCCAGAACCTTCTACTTCATTCTCCCAAGTCCCATGATCAGTCTTGTGACTATGCCATCAATTTGTGACTGATGAACCCTAACCTGAGTTGTTCTAAAAATAGAAAAAGAAAAAGAAAAGTAAAATAAAGTGAGAAGAGAAAATAAAATAAAGTCCACCATCGACGATCTTGACAAGAGAGTAGGTCAATAGTCATGAAGGAGCAAGTAGAAGTCTAATAATGTTGTGGCAAAGTTATAGCTAAAACAGACTCAAGAAATAAGAAGTTTGCAATGTTGATAGAAAAGTTCACAGAGTTGATTATAAACCTTGATAGTATTAGAGACTTAAATTTTGGCAATATGGCAAGTTCCCTTACAGTTGTTATATTAGGTTATCTTGACTTGTAGTTATTATAGCAGTAGAAACTTAACTTCTTCTCTTGAATTACTGTATCATATAGCCTTTTACTTTTATATCATTTTTGACTAATAATATATATGACTATTAGTTATTTTCAGATAAAAGATAGACTTTAAGTATAAAGAGAAGTTAGTTGTTTTTAAAATAACTAAGCAAAGTTCATAGAGTTTTAATGAAGTTTGTACTTAGCAAACAAGGGTAAACAATTTTTTGTCAATGTACTCCACTCAATTTAACAGAAAACTCTAATATTTTGAAAAAGAAAAAGTAAAATAAAGATAAGAATAAACCTGTTAATATCTCGAGACTTCTTCTGTCTATTCCTTCTAGGTCTAACAAATTTATTTTAGACAAATCAAAATTCTACAAAGATGATTAACTAGCTAAATCCAAATTATATGAACAAGTTTTAAAAGAAAGTATTAATAGTATCATCAAAATCAAAGATACTTTTCTTAAACTCTTATTTAATAAGATTTCTGAAATTCACAAGGTCATCAACAACATGGACAACAAAAAGAAACCCAAGCTCAACATGATGGCCAAAGATCTATTATATAAACAAATAATTATCTTCATAGATTCCAACAATACCAAAAGAGTAATAGCTCAGTCTAATGTTCATGTTTCTAACATTAACAGATTTCTCAAAGACATCAAGATAGAAATAACCATTGACTTCATTAAATTTGATAAAAACCTAAATAATGTTGACTCAAGTAATGTGATGAGTCTAAGGCTCTCTCAGTCAAAATCATACTTAAAAATCTTAGATATTCTATACTTTGTTGAGAATACTAATCTTCTCCTAACTTCTGACATCATTGAAAAATTCATCAAAACAACTCACATTTTTAATGATGTTGTCTTAACTTCTTATTCATATATTATCAAGACATCTTCTAAGTCTGACATAGCTGTAATTTGGATTGACATCTGGGATTCCTAGAATAGCATAAAAAATAAAATGCTAATCAACAAGTGTTTTAATACTAGTCCACATATTGCCATCATCAAAGAGACTAACATAAATTCTAATATCCCCCAGTACAAGAATTGCTAGAAGTGTAGACATACTATGTTCACATGTCATGTTTATAGATCTAAATACCAGAAATACAATAGTCTTCACAAGATTGAACACTACTATTGTGGTAACCACTAGACACGAAGTCCAATAGCTATACAAGTGAGTAAAGCTCTTAGTAGGCAATCAAGTAGGGAAAATCACAAGAGAACTCGACAAGGAGCCTCTTCTTAATTAGAGTCCTATTTATACAAAGTCCTCATGGTCTGTGCTACTTAATAATTAACCCTGCCCTTATGTCTATACTCCTTCCTTATGTTTGCCTCAAGGTCGCCATATTGTATACATGTGCCCTGACATTATCTTCTAGATTCTTCCACCACTTTCTAGGCCTATGATATCACATCATGTGACATGTCATGTGACTGCAGTGTCACATACCTCTTCATTGTCCAAAAGAAAAGAAAAAGAAAACAAAATCCCTATAAAGTCAGAAAATAAAAGAAAAAGAAAATAAAAATTGTTTATGTCCAAAGCGTCCCATAACAACTACAGAGACATAGTATAGTGTTGCAAAGTAAATTTCAAAACCAATCCCCTCCAACTCAAAACTCTCAAAGACAAAGTCTGTTTGTATAGCTTCAAGTGCATTAATTGCAAAGACAATTATCAAATGGACAACAACCTGTATTTGTTCTGAAAATACAGGTTCAACTATGATTGGCATAATGAAAATTACAAGAGCTCCAAGAAATTAGAGCCAACTCAATTTACTCACCTGTGAGCAGCAACAACCAATGATTTTTAAATCCTTAAACATATTATCATATGTTGTAGCAACCACTTGTCTGTCAAGATCGTTGACGGTGGACTCTATTTTATTTTCGCTTTTCATTTTTAGTTTACTTTTCTTTTCTTTTTCTTTTAATTTTCTATTTTTAGAACAACTCGGGTTAGGGTTCATAGGTCACGCTGTCACATCAGTCACAAATTGATGGCGTAGTCACAAGACTGATCACGAGACGTAGGAGAAGGAAGTAGAAGGTTCTGGAACAAAGTGACGTCATACAACATGGATACCACATGTTGACCTCATGTATTACTCATGGTCATTTAGGGTAGGGTGCACAGTAGTTAGCACGGACCATGGGGATTAGTATATAAGGTAGACTACTTTGTCTTAGGAACTCTATCGAGTTCTCTTG
>JAJOHK020001021.1:0-16714 GCA_022457215.2 Leucocoprinus gongylophorus
CTAATTACAAGAATGTCCGTCGCGGTCGTCGACAGGAGTAATTTGTCCCTGTAGTTCAAATAGACAGAGCAACAAGGTTGGTGGCAAAAAGCTCAGTAATCCCGGGGCTGTTCTAAGCCATCACATCAATGATTCAATCAGAAAGGCCACGCGACTACGGGCGCTTGTGTGTCTTCCGTCCCCTCCAACACCAGTGCGCAGTGCGCCTGTACCACGACTCACGATCTCAACCCTCACTTATAGTTCGAATTAATGTCTGTTATCCTCAAGTCTACTCCCCTCGTCGCCCCAGGCCATACCCGTCCAGTCACTCATCTTTCGTTCTCGCCGGTTCTTGATGACAAAACTTTCTTGCTGGTCTCAAGTTGTAAGGATGGAAATCCGATGTTGAGAGAGTGGACAGGCGACTGGATTGGTACATTTTTGGGCCATAAAGGCGCTGTTTGGAGCACGAAACTCTCCCCAGATGCCGCTAAAGCTGTGTCTGGTAGTGCAGACTTTACTGCGTGTGTGACGAATTTATTTTACTTGATGCCCCAACTCATAGTCACTCAGAAAGGTTTGGGACACGTACACAGGTGCAGTCTTGCATTCCTTCCCCCATGATCACATCGTCCGCACTGTTGCCATCTCGCCCAAATCATCAAGAATCCTCACGGGCGGGCAAGAGAAGAAGGTTAGGATATTTGATCTCGCGCGGCCAGACGCCAAACCCGACCTTTTAATTGACAATGACTCGCTATCTCACGATGGGGTGATCAAAAGTGTGGTTTGGGTTGGAGACCACACCGGTGTCACTGCGAGCGATGATGGCAAGATCAAGTGAGCTACATTCCATATCAACCGTCTCGGACTGTTGACAAAACCCCTAGATGGTGGGATTTACGCACCTACCAGCTCACTACGAACCTCTCTTTCTCTGATCCAATAACATCAATGGAACTCTCCAATCAGACATCACGTTTGGTGGCAACGTCCGGGAAAACAGTATCGTTCATACCCATCCTCCCGACCGGGCATGACGGAGCAGGAATTCATACTTTGACCCTTCCATATTCCCCTTCTTCCGCTTCCATTCATCCTATTCTTCAAGATCGGTTTGTCACAGGTAACTCCGGAGATGAGTGGGTGCGAGTTCATGCAATGGACGGTGAGGAGCGAGAAGTCTTGAAGGGACATCATGGTCCAGTGCATTGCGTGGAATTCAGTCCAGACGGCGAAATGTATGCAAGCGGTAGCGGTTCGTCTGATTTTTTTGCGATTAAATTCTTAACTGATTATGTTTCATGCAGAGGATGGTGAGCAGTACCCTGATTTCTTGGCCGCTTTAGAGCTAAACGGCTGCAGGCACCATTCGTCTCTGGCAGACTACGCCGGGCAAAACATATGGCTTATGGCAAGGAGTACCGAATGGTCATTAAATTGGAGATGGAGATATTTCCCTACAGATTGTTTTCTATGTGCTTTAGTACGTATAATAATGACATCCGTCTATTATTTCCCGGTCGCAGATTTGTGATGTCACTCCAATCGCTTGCATTCTGCCTTACACTCACTCGCTATAGTGAATTCTGGCCAAAGACAAAAACTTCACCGCTAACGAACAAAATACGGAGCTGAAGGATGAGTACTCATGCATATTTGAGGGTCCCTTTACTATGTTCCGAACTCCTCGAACAGGCTAACTGACGCTAAGCGTTCTCAATCAGGGCCCTTTGATGACATGTAGGTTACAATGAATATGTTACCCAGTTGTGTATCTTTGAATATCACCTCGCCTCATTTTCTGTGATCACATCCATTGATTCTCAGCCGAAGCTGTTCTCCAAATCGATCCATCCAAGTCATGTCGTGTAATCTTCTCTCGAATCGTTTGAGAACTGCCAAGTTTCAAGAATACACAGTACGGCTGTTTAGCTACAGAAAGGTGTGTTTTGATTGCTTTCCACGATCGAATGATAGACCAATCGAATGAGCCAGAATCATGCATATGACAGAGAAATGGCGAGACCCAAGATGGTTTTTTCATCGAGCACTGTCTGCTCCAAGACCACGCCTTGATTAGTTGTCTCCCCAATGCATTCTTTCGACCATGTTTCCGAGTGACATAAGCTCCTTAGCATGAGAAATCGCCATCACCAGTCAGCTGACCATAGCTGAATCAGGGCTGAATCATTCACAACTCATATATATATAAATGGATATCCATCGATCCATCGATCACCCATCTCTATCAGAGTAATGCCAGTACAAGCTCAATCCGTTTCTCCTCTTGCCCCTATCGGTGTAAATGCTGCACTGGACCCATCAGTCAAACCACGTCCAAAGATCTTCGATGAATTTGCGTTAACAGACCGGGTTGGGATCGTCTCTGGTGCCAATCGTGGGCTTGGCCTCGAGATGGCTCTAACATTATGTGAACTGGGTGCGCGAGCGGTCTATTGTTTGGACTTGCCAGAGACCCCTTCGGAGGAGTGGCAGAAGACGAAAGAGTATGTAGCGAAACTAGGGAACAATTCAAGGTTGGAGTACATCAGTGTTGATGTGACTGATCAAGAAAAGTTATGGAAGATTGGGGAAGACATAGGCAACAAGGAGAAGAGGATGGATATCTGTATTGCTGCTGCAGGTATTCTGAGGCACTATACAAATTGTCTGGAATACCCTGCAAAACAGTTCCAAGAGGCAGAGTACAATCATGTTTGTTCAAAACTTCCGTTGACGAGATTAATAGGTTATGGGCGTGAATGTTAATGGCGCCCTATTCACGGCCCAAGCAGCTGGTAGGCAGATGTTGAAGTTCGGAAATGGAGGCAGCATCATTTTGATTTCATCCATATCGGGGTCGGTCGCTCATAGGGTGAACGGATTGTGAAACAGGTTGTTCATTTTGCTGAATTTCCCTATTCAGGACCAGGCATGGGTCTCTTACAACACCAGCAAATCGGGGGTTCTTCAAATGGCCCGCAGCATGGCCTGCGAGCTTGGACCAAAGAAAATACGGGTAAACACGATATCTCCTGGATATATCCACTCCAAGTGTGTGGTGTCCAAGCTTTCGGATAAGGACTGTACTGACAGAGCGCAAACAGAATGACGGCAGCCTATCTCGATAAGGAGCCGCATCTTGTTGACAAATGGTCTAGTTTGAATCCGATGGGTCGGGTTGGTCGGCCAGATGAAATGCGTGGTGTTGTAGCATGGTTGGCTAGTGATGCATCGAGTTTCTGCATGGGTAGCAAGTACGTCAATTTCAGGATTAGTGCTATTTTCACTTCTGAATCTAAACCTTAGCATTGTCGTTGACGGCGGCCATTGCGTGTGGTAACAAGATTAAATGTGAGCAAGAAGCGAAGTTGACTTGGCCCGCCAACTTTCCCTAGGTGTAACAAGACAGTAGAAAGCTGCAATGATAGTCTATGTAGAAAAGGGGATTGATATTGATATACAAAGTTTCACGTGCCCATATTTTGATGAAAAGGTCTTGTGTGAAATTCATCAGCCCATCCCGATGCTATTCCGACTTGCTTTTCCAGTCCTTCGTTCTTCGTTCAGCCGACGTTCAATTTCAAGTACACAATCTGTTCTCGCGGGCCATAACAAAGTAATCTAGAAGAAAATGTCTTGCTATCTACTATTAATGGCACAGCGTTGTAGTGGTCAAAAATCAAAGAAAAGAAAGGCGTCAATGACTCACAACGGGGCCAGCTTTTAAGTCGTGTAGCACGAGTGAGTTCCAAGCCACCGTAGTTTCGCGGAGCTTTTTCAATCAAAGTCTGTAGGATATTGCAATTGCCATACGGAGTGTGTTGCCTCCGCCTGGTTATTTCTGCAGTGCAGTGTTAATTTGGATCTTTTCAGGTGGTGGTTCGGCAGACCCAAACTTCAACTCCCAACTAGCCACGGTTATCAAGAAAGCAAAAGATCAAGATGTTCCCAAAGATAACATTGAACGTGCAATAGAAAGAGTACGGACTCAATGTTACATTGGGTTTTGGGCGTTACTTAGAAAGCAGTAGGCGCATGGCAAAAATAAGAAAGGTGAAATTGTGACTTATGAGGCAATGGCCGCTGAATCTGTGGGCATCATCATGTGCGTGCATTTTTGTGTTGTCTTCCCATTCTGACTCCTGTTTTAGAGAATCACTGTCCGATAACTTGAACCGTACAATTGCCAACCTCCGAGAAATCTTCAATGATCATGGGTTCGATATCTTACACTTTCAAGCTCCCACATATTCTCTGAAACAATTGAAGTGTCCAGAAGGCTTCCGTCATGTGGATGTTTAAGAAAATTGGTCGTGTAGACGTGAAGCTTCTTCAAGTTCGGGACCAGGATGACGTCCTCGAAACTGCATTTGGAAATGGCATGGAGGATTTTGACATTCATAATTCTGATGAGGAGGGCCAGAATATGATGAAGGTTCACTGTGCCACTCAAAGGTCCATATTCTGCAATCTAAATATGTATTTTTTTGCAGCTGTATTGTCCACCCCAACACCTGGCACAATTGGCAGAAGCCGTCTCAACTCACCCATCCGCCGAATTACAAGAACGCAGAATCACATATATACCGGAGAACACTGTCAATTTGCCGGACGAGAGTGCGCAAGAACGACTGAACAAACTGCTAGACAGATTATGGGCAGACGAAGATACTCTGAATATCTGGACAACTGTAGACAAGAAGTGACATATATATCCCTTCCAGCAGAACGAGATGGTAGTTGTTTTCTCTCTCTCTCTCTCATTCATTTCAGTGATACCCACTTTTTGGCACCGATCCCGCCAAAATTGACAACTCCTTTTTGTGCTGCAAGCGTAACGTAACCTCCCAAGCTTGGTACACCAGCGGCACGATAAATGTCCTTGGATAACATCAAGCCCATGACCGACAGTAAGAGCTGATTCTTGCCTTCTGCCCTTGCCTTACGTAGGCACTGCAGCAAGGGAAGGAACACTGTATTGTCAGTCAGTGATGACTCTGGTGGAGGCATTCTCATATGGGATGGGAGATCTGGCGTTGGTAAGGGATTCATCTCTGCAATAGCCAGACCAGCTCTTCCAACTACCTCCTGCTGCAATCGCAGTTTCTTTGGCTCAACCGACCAGTCTGAATTACTGATCTCCCATCCACCATCTTCGTTCCATCCACTATTGATTGCCCAACCGTCGGTTGACAGTGTTTCGAATTGCTGTAGTGGGTTAGGCTTGAGTGGCTTGAGACCACTTGAGTGTTTCGATGATCCAGTAAGGTCTTGGCCTGATTTTGAAGGAGAGCTAAACGATTGGTTCGTTAAATTTTGATCGACCACAGATGATACACAGGGGTCCGATGGTTCGGGTAGTGCAGATACAACAGTCGGCTTAGTCTTTGGTGTGATTGCGGTATTAGGTGTAGCCCGAAAAAGATCAGTGGACATGGAAGCCGCAATCCCAGAAGATATATGTGGCGGTGGTGGTTTCTGTGTAGGAATCCGAGGAGACATCGGAGGAGAGGTAGAGAAAGTATTGACAATTCGACGAAGAAATTGGAGTGCCCAAGTTAGACACACTGAATGAGTGTGTTGTGCCACTTGCTTTGTGGCTCGTTACGCTGGGCCCTGATTGACTTCCTATGCTGACCATTGATACTGATGCTGGGCTTCTTTGTTGTTTGATATCCAGTATGTCTGTGTTCCAGTCGAAGACACGGGTTGCTCGTGATGATGTTAAATGGTCGGATTGTTCTGGAACGACCAAAAAGACCGTATAGCCTCGTAGCGTCAGGAGAGAGATTGGATGCAATATAGCTCCATCTCCAGAAAAAATCATGATGATGTCAGGCTCTGCACTATGAGGGCCAGTAGAATCGTCAATGGCCGACACCAGCACTTCGACTTTAAAAGATCTATGAGCTCGGCATCGTGAGTAAGTGTAAATATTGGGTTCACCTGCCAGCGTCCTTGAAAGAGCATCTCTGTCGTATTCTTTCACCAATGAACATTCCACGAGGTTAACGCCCATCGAAGGCATCACAGCTTTGAGGGACTCGGTACTGGTTGATAAGCACCTGCCGAGGTCCCAATACGCTCTGAAACTATTCACAACTCCGAAGCGTACTGTGAAAAGTCTGATGGCTTTCAACAAATCCCAAGGCGATCCATCATAAGACTGGGGCGGAGGGCACGACTCTGAAGGACTCCTCAATTTATGGCCCGAGCCTGTAATAGTTCTTACCTAAGTCCCAAAAAATTTTGATCTTGGGCCCGCGCATGCTATCTATCTCCCAAGGGCTGGCATAGCTGGCAAGTTAATTATGTCACATGCCATATTGATGTCGAATCACGTAGGTACTTTGAGCAATGGCAATGGCATATCACTAGGGTTTGTGCATTTTACTACATTTTGTTTCTAAATATTGTGTTTTAATTATAAGAAGAATCCAGAGGAGCCAAGGCCCTGGGAGGTCAAGTGTGGATTGCTTTGGACACATAATGTAATATGAATGATACAACTGTTATGAAGCCTTATGTCTAGCACTTAAAGCAATAAGATTTGTAGATAACTAAGGCATGCTGCTATGCATTTATGTTGTTACATAATCAGACCAAATGGGAGCAAAGTCTATATCAAAGGTAGATAAGTCTCATGTCAAATCCCAAATACTTATTAACTTCTACAGACTCTTCTATTATAGATTATATTTCATCATTAATGACTTGTTTCCTAGACTTTTTATTGTTATATTGCTAGGAGTTAATTTCCTATATCTTTGTCATAGTAACTATTAGAAGTGATCTTATTAGTCTGATCATAGTTACTGTGGACTTGGTCTTGGAATTACAATCTCACAAAATACATAGCAGCATGGTACAGTATAAACAACTAATAATGTCACAAACTTCATTCAACTTATATCTCCACAACTAGTAAACTAATTCTTACAAACCAAGTTGCACTGGAAAGCTCCAAATGAAAGCTATTCATATATATAGAATATACAAAAGTGACAACTAATTACTGAGATATCAGACCATTAGTAACTATAAGTTTCATTGGCTATTATCTCAGGAATAATTAGATTCTCACAATCAAACTTGTATTAGAAAGTACTTATTAAACTGTCTCTAATAATATATCATATATTATATAAATATTAGTATTTATAAAGATACAAGCATATCAATATAGTAACATAATTAGTTATCTTTTAAATTAACCTAATATCTGTTATAACAAATGATAGTTCCACCAAGTATAAGTTTTGATCATGTAATGGAAATAGCTTATACACAGATCATTATTATTTTATATATATACTTCTATATCTAAGAATTAGATTTTAGACTTAACAATATCAATTATTATTTATTATCATTATTTTCTTAAACATCCAAGATTCAGAAATCACAAACAAGTAAGTAGTTTATTTTGTAATAAATAACTACTTACTAATAGCAAAGATGTTTTTAGTAGAAATGTTTAGAATGTTAGCTTGAAAAAAAAGATTACTTTGAGCAATAAAAAAATAGTAAAGATAGTAGTCAAGTTTGAACTCTATAAGAAACAATAGAAAGTGGCAGAATTATATAAACTAGAAATCTAACTAATTACTAATTTATTTAATAGAAATTAGAGTTTATTAGGGTAACTAAGGATAGGAATACAGTGATGGCGTTTCAAGCTTTAGAAAAATCTAAGTCTATTGACAAGTACTATCTATTATATAACTTATCTTCAAGGAAATCTAAGAGAATAGAATGATATTTTCTAGAAATAATAACTATTCTAAGTATTTCTACTAGTTTATAGCAATTAGGCAAAATAGTACTAATATAAAGCTAAAATGATTACATTTTATATTTATCCTCCTCAAGGTTATTATGACTTGAAACAAGAGATACTAGATGGAACTTGAGGTTTTGAAAGTTTATTGTTCATATAAATATCAGAGCTCAGGGATTAAGATAATGGAATTTTACCACTCTATCTAGTATAAATGCATCTATGATATTTTTCCAAGAGTTTACTTCTAAACTAATTCCTTTTTACTTAATTAAGTATTAGTATTTCTAGCAATACCAGTAGCTGTCTAAAACCTTTTCTAACTTTCCATTTATTTTTTTGTTAATAATTATAGGGTCCAAAGATAGTCTTCAGTGTTTATTAAGAATTGGACCATTAGAAACTAGAATAAGCTTAACTATATAAAATACTGGATATAGTTTACAAAGTATGGAAAGAAGCTTGAGATAATATAATATAAGTCTTACTTACTTGTTTAAAAATACCTTATTATTAAAATTGAATACTGGAACAAGAGTATATTATTAGTTGTAATATCTTACCTGTTATGGAATACTTTGGACACTAAACAATTTTTATTTTCTTTCCTTTTATTTTTCTGATTTTATATTGATTTTGTTTTTCTTTTCTTTTTTCTTTTGGATAATGAAGAGGCACATGACACTACATTCACATGACAGGTCACATGATGTGACATCATAGGCCTAAAACATGGTAGAAGGATCTGGAAGATAATGTCAGGGCATATATATATAATATGGTAGCCTTGAATAGGAAATAAAATAGACATAAGGTTGTAGTATAGACAATAGGACAAGCTTAATTATTGGTAGCATAGACCAGGCATGTTTTGTATATATAGGACTCTAATTTAGCAAAGTCAAGTTCTTTTGTAAACTTCCCATATTATATCTACTTTAAGAGATTTACTCATCTGTGTTATCATTGGTCTTTGTAACTAGTGGTTGCCACAACATTACCATGTTATCTTAGAATTTGTGAATAGTGGACTTAGCTTCTTTAAGTGCCAAATATATTGTTTTTATGAATTTCAAGATATTTTCCAGCTTAGACTTCTATTAGTAAGACTCAAACTCTATTCATAAAAAATATTCAGTATTAAGAAAAAAGAAAAATTACTGTATCAAAGAGTATATATAGTTGTTGTACTAGAACTCTGTCAATAAAAGAAGGTTACTGTTATGAAATTAAGACTAGTGTTTAAGTCTATATTATACTAATATATGTAAAACATGTTATATAATATCATTGCTTTAGAATCTTCTATATTCTTCTGTGACATGTGATTGTGTGACTATGACCATGTCATGTGATCTATGATATTACACTAAACTCTAACTCTAAGTTAATAAAATAAATAGAGTTCTTTATCTTTAATTCTAATAGTTATACTAATTACTCTACCTCTTATTGACAAAATCCAAAGATACTAGTCCAGTTCTTAGTTAAATTATTTTATCTAACTATCTGATTGATAATATTATACTGTAAAAGATACAATTTTAATAAGTAATAAAGCTTTTTTATAAAAGAAACAATAAACTATATTTATATTATGATATAGGAAAACTATATAATGATAAAGATTATAAAAATCAGGAACATAAATTTTACTATAGAATAAAAGCAAATTATTAACTTCTAACCATTTCAAAGAATATATAGATTTAGCTGATAACTATTAAAATTCCTCTGTTATAGGTTTTTTTTAGTGACCAAGTTAATTATTACACTAGATATTAGTTAAGAAATCTTTAAATGTCATTTTTTCTATTGTTTAAACTACTAAGAACTTTAGCTTGAACAAGATTATATTCTCATTATTATGTAACCTATTGTTGTAGACTAGTTAATAAAATAATATAGTATAAAATTAAATCTTGTCAAATACAAAAATCAGTGAACTTATTTTTGATTAAGCTTTTTAGCTATCATGAAGTATTTTAAGTTTCAGTAATCTATTCAAATTTCCATAAAGTTTATTGTTTATTTAAAGAAATATTACCTATTATAATTCAAACTTAAATGTAAAAGTAAGAAAAGATCTTTATATTAGGTTAATATAAGAGAAAAGCATATATTGTTTATGAGGTCAATATGTAATAAATATATTATATAATATTATTATTTCAGAACTTTCTATATTCTTTTATATAATACATAATCATATGACTATAACCACAATATGTATTAGATATATAATATAGTATTATATTATATAAAAGTTTGTGATATTATGCTAAAATCTAACTTTAAGTCCAAAATTAAAAAAATAAATAGAAATAAATAAAGTTTATTGTCTTTAACTTTAATATTATTCTTTATCTAAGGTTTTTTCTCTAGAAAAACTAACTTTTATCTTTGTTAATTTTTTTTTAACTTTGTTAGATTTTTTTTTAATTTTTTATTATATATTTTTCTAGTTCTGCTTATTATGAAGACTTCATTGTATTTTATACTTTTCTTAACACTATTTCAGCTTTCTTGTATATCTTTTTTATTCTTTATACAAATTCTATTGTATTTTTTACTTTTCTCTAATATTTACTTCTATTTTCATTTCTTTACTATAATTTATTATAAATAGAAACATCTTAGTTACTAAATATATCTTATTATTAACTATAAACTTAGCTATCACTAACTATTTTAATTATTTCTTTTGTTTAGCATTTTTACAAAGAATTACAAATATTATTTTAATTTCTAGTCTATATATTTAGTTTGTTTATTTGTTTGTAGATGAAAAAATGTTAATAACTTTGTTTTAATCTTTAACATTCTGTTTAGCTTCTTAATTAATTATATTATAAACTATAGTCTTTTATCTAAGATTATACTTTCTAGCAATCTATATAACTTCTATGTATTATTTCTAAATAACCTTGTTAATTTTTCTATTGTTGTTTTCTTTGTTATTATTATAAAATTTGTTATTTTAAGCAATTTATTATATACTATTAGAATTATATTTTTTTACTACCAATAATAACTTTGTGATAAAGTCTATTTTAAATATTTTATTTACTATCAACTTTTTACATACTTTTCTATATTTTTTTATTGTTTCTAACTACTAGTAAATTTTTGTTATTAACTTTGTTGTTTTTTATTTCTTTTTATATTTTATTATTGATATATCATAGTATAACTGGATTATTTTTACTTTCAATTATATTTCTTTTTAACATTTTTATTTTTGCTTTTTTTATTTTTTTTACTACTCTAATTATTTATTGGTTTTTTTAACTATTTTTATTTTATCTACTTTAAATTATTATATTACTACTTTAATTAAATTATGAATTTATTCTTTTAATTAATTTTTAGTTTTTGTTATTCTTTTTTATTTTTATTTTCTAGTTTAGTTTTTTATAAAGTCTATTTAACTTTTTTTTTATTTTTAATATATATTTTAAGATAAAATTAAATTTTAATAAATAAAGAGCTTATTTTATTTGTTTATAATTTAATTTCTGTACTTTTATGAAATATTATAAGTTTTTATAATTAGTTTGAAACTTAAACTTTAAATTCTTTAATAAATATCTTTAGTTTTCTAACTTTCTTATCATAATTAATATTTTTTTGTTATAAATTTTAAAAGATAAGTTACTGATTTTTATTTTTATTTTTATACTTTATAAATAAAACTTTTTCTATTATATAAATTAGCTTTTTTATAAAATTTTTTCTTTAATTTTATAAATATATTTTCTTATTTTTTTTATTTAGTCTTACTTTTTTTTTATCAAGTTATATAATAATTTGGCTATAAACATAAAATTTTTTCTAAATTATTAATAATAATTTGTTAATCTTAAAAACTTTTATATATTCTTGACCTTTTTAGAAATTAGTTAATTTAAGACTTTTTATTATTATCAATTTTCTCAAATTCAATTACTATTTTTAAAAACTTTATTTTTTTCACTTTTAACTTATATTTTTATAGTTTTATATATAAATTATTTTTATTAGTCTTTTTTCTACTACTTTATTATATCTTTTTTTTCTTTTGTTTTTATAATTATATTATCAATAAAACTTACTATTTTTCTAATATTAATGAAATTCTACAAAATTTTATTTATTATTGTTGGAAATATTATTAAAAATTAATTAGTATATAACTATAGATTTAAATGATTTTTTTTGAAGTTATAAATATTACTTTCACTTATTTTTTTATTCATATCTTATTATATTTTTATTGTAAATTTAATTTAGTAAATATTTTCTTAGTATTTATATTTTCTATAATATTTAAATTAGTTCTTTAAAAGTTTTACTAGTAAATTTATATTTTTAGAAAAAAATAAGTAAAAAGATATTAACAAAAAAGTTATAGGATTATATAATAAAAATAAAAATAAAATTTGTACTAAGAAAAAATATTTATTATTAAAAAAAGAAAAATACATAAATTTATTGAAAAATGATAAAAAGTATATAGTTTTAAACTATTAATATTTAAATAAATAAATAATTAAGAACAACTATTCTTTACTATTAATTTCTTAATTTTTTCTTTAGACTTTATTACTTTTTATTTTTTTATTTTTACTGCTTTAATTTTTTTTATTTTACTTTTTATTGTTTTTTATATTTCTCTAAAAACTTGATTATTTTTATTATTTTTACTTTTTTTGTTGAAGAAATTATTTATATATGAGTTTTTTTTAGTTTTTTCAATTTAAATTTTTATTTCTTTACAAATTTTGAACTTATTACTAGCTTTGTTATATTATTATTTAATAATACTTCTACTATTACTTTTTTTTATATGTTAATTATCTCTAACCTAATTTTCATTATCTATAATTATTAAAATCTAGTTCAAAATTACTAAACTTTTTTCTTTATTTAAATTGTTTCTGTTATTTTTATATTTTACTTTTCTTTCTTATCTTATAATTTTCTAATTTTTATAATTTTTTGTTAAATGTTTAAGATTACTACAATTATAATAAATTTTATTATAGTTTATATTTATTATATATAAATTATACCTTGGCATAAACTTTATTCATTGTTATTATAAATATATAACAATTACATTTGTTCTTTCTTCTCTTTTTATTAGAGCAAGCTTTATTAATACTTGTTTTTGAAACTTCTGTTTTCTTGACCAAACTTAAAACTGAGACAATTGTTGTCTTTATATTTCTTTAGCATTTGTTAGTATATTTGTTCTTAATATTTGAACTCTAATCTCTCTTCTATCTAATACTTCTAGAGAGATATTCTAATTTTATTAGTTTTTATCTTTTTTACCAAAGGTTTCTTTTTATATTTACTATTTTTTACTATCTTTCTGAACTTTTATACAAACTTTTCTATTATCTTACTTTTCTACTTTATTTTAGTTCTACTATCTTCATTATCTTGTTATCTCTACTATTGAATTCTTTCAAATCTAATAGAAACTTTTTTTATTATTATATAGCTTAAATTTGTAACTTAGCCACTTTTATATTTAATTTAGTGTTGGATTAAAAAATAACTACCACTCTTTTTTCTTTTAGTCTTACTTGAGCTGTTAGTACTTGTAAAATAGCTATCTGTTTATATTATTGTTGAGTTTCAAACTAATTAAGTTGTGTTAACTTGTATTATAATAGAAAGATGAAGAATTAATTGGTATTAGTAATAGTAATAATAGTGTAAAAAGTGAGAATACATAAAGAAGTAAGATAAAGCTAATGTTAGTTTTTCTTTCTAATTTATATTTTAAACTTGACTCAATCTCAGTAGATACTAACAATATTTGTTTTAAAAAGAATATTTTATATTAAACAAAGTTTATAACTTCTGAGTTTTATCTATTATTCTTTATTTTATCAGTCTTTGGTTCATCTTGTAATCTTGATGACTCTTGAGTATTTGTGCTATATCAATTCTAATATTCTTGTATAACTTTG
The DNA here is from genome assembly GCA_022457215.2 of Leucocoprinus gongylophorus. NCBI lineage: Eukaryota > Fungi > Basidiomycota > Agaricomycetes > Agaricales > Agaricaceae > Leucocoprinus > Leucocoprinus gongylophorus. The sequence goes on from JAJOHK020001021.1 coordinate 13,735, forward strand.
AACAATATTTTTAGTACATCTTTGTTTATAATTGTTGTTGTTTCAATTTTTCAAGAATATAATCTATGAAGAATCTGTTCTTTCAAATATTTTGCAAATATAATCATAGATTTTTTAAAATTATACTTGTTTTCCACTCATACTTGAGCAAATTGACTTGTTTTTAGTTTCCCAGAGTTTATGATATTTCTTTATATACTACTCTTTATTGAAGTAATGTTTCCAGAAAAAGCATAAGTTTGAGTCAGCTTGATGATTACCTTTACAGTTTAAACACTTAAAAGTATGAGAGCAAGACTTACTCTGTTTAGTCTCAAGATATAGAGAATTGGTCTTAATGTTTGCTTTATAGTACTAAGCAAAATGACAGTGATGTTTGGTCTTATTAAACTATTGTATTTGATATATTGAGAACTTTGAAATAAAGAAGCTTCCTATATTGAAACACCTATTGATTAAGCATTTAGCTTTACTTTTACTTTAAATGTTCTATATGTCCAATTTAGATGATACTTTAATGATCTATAGTTTGGAAGTGAGAAATACATTATTAAATATATATGTGTTTTTTAAAAGAAGTCAAAATGATATCTGCATTTATATTATTAGCATTTTTAACATAGTTTTCTATAGTATAGAGGTCCAATAATAAAAAAACCTTGTTAATGGTTATGGTAAGACCATGCTGATCAGATTAAACAAAGTCTGCTATGATATTTGATTTGGTATTCTTGAATATCTTATTTAAATTAATAATATGTGAATTGAACAAAGTTATAAATTTCAATTCGTTATCATAGCTTATAGAAACAATAATCTGTTTTCTAGAGACTTCTTTAGTTGTCATATTGATTCTGTGTTTCATTTTTCCAGAACCATTGATCATGTTGTGAATATTTTCAATTTTCTTTGCTGATAAATTGGAAAATTTTTCTTTAAGCTTCAAAATTCTCTCTATCTTTAGAGCAGATATTTAAGTATATGACTGTTTATCCTTGAAATTAGTATTCTCCTTCAATTTTGTATTTTTCTTTTTGAAGAATTTTGATTTTTCCAAGATTTCTTTAGATAGTCTAGGCAGGATGGAAGAAGAAAATTTTACAACTTCTGCTTGTTTTTTCTTGACAGTTGAGTTAATTCTTTTATTAAGTTTATTGTTGGTGGTCTTTAGAATGAATTTTGAAACAATATTTTGCCTAAATGCTCTATTGCAATTGTCAGTTTCTAGTAAATCCTACCCTACTTCATAAATAGAAGAAATAAATAACTAGATAGCCTGGTCAAAACCTTTAAGTACTAGAATATCATTTTTTGTGTTGTTTTTAAATTTTTTATTATAAATGAAGTTTGCTATTTATGAAAGAGAAGTTGAGATGTTCTTAGAATCAATATTCAGAAATTCAATAGTTCTAAAGATTAAGAAAGGGTAGACTTCTTTATTCCAAGAATTCAGTTCTACTGGTTGATTGTCCTTATATAGAATAATAGTTATTTCAAGATCTCATGGAATATACATGTTCATGTTATTTATAGCTGCACCCTCACCTTATGTTAGGTGTGGTTCACACTAGAGGTGAAAGTCTGCAAGATAAACTTGGAAATGTACAGACTTGTAGAATGATCTTGGCTTCAGCTTATATGCTGTACCATCTGTCTACTATGTAGTCACAATTTCAGAGAATAGGAAGAAGTCTGAGATGAGAGTGAGTACTAATTTGGTATGTCACCATTGAACACTGGAGATCAAGTTCAATAAGAGTTTATCTTCATCAATTATCAAACTAGTGAATTATAGTGTAACTACTAGTCATATATATATGTTCCTACTATAGAAGATGTTCAGTATTTCAGTGGTATAGCCTCTATTACCCTGAGTGGAGGTTTCAGTGTTAGGATACTAACAAAAGTAACTCCATCATAGAAGACCAAGTTAAATAGAAGTATCTCTGCTGTGGAAGATAGAATACCTGGATGGTTGCAGCACTACCATAAGATATATTACAAGAAAGGTGGCTGCTGTAGAAGGTAGGCTTATATAATTGGAAAGTAATATCACTACAGAGATGTAATTTTTGGATGGGTAGACTTGCATATGACACCTTGTGGAATAGGTATGTTATTTAGGATTCAAACCTTAATGTTTGAATGTTGTTCTCTATCCTTGGGGGTGTAGTCTGTAATCTTACTAGCCAATTTGTTTTCTCCTACCTTGGAGGTAGCATATGATAAGGAGAAATCCTTTCTCTCATTGAGATCTACTTGTTTGTCTCAAGTTAATTTGTTGCTTTGGACTTCCATTCTTTTGTAGTAGGGAATAGAAGACAGGTCTGAATACACTGATAATGCTCTAGAGCTGTTAATACTAGAAAAAGCAGACCTTCCTCTGGATATATTGATGTCTATGTCCATGTTTGAATTATTTTGGACCATTGAGTTGATTTTGGTTTCTTTAGATGCAGTTGTCAGAATTAAAGACAATAGACTTGGTTTCTATTTATTTTCTCTCATTTTCCTCTTATTTTCTCTTATTTTTTGTTGAAAGAGTACAAGACAAAGAAGATAAAGTGTGATATGGTCACAGAAGTTACATGCTCACATAATACAAAGAAGGGCATAGAAAGTTCTGGAACAAGATGAAGTCATACAACATGGCAAAGGCATGTTGGTCTTATGGATAAAGCATGGTTATTTAGGGTAGGTTAGAATTAACTTAGTATGGACCATTGCCAAAAGGTATATAAGGTAGACTAGATTGTAGTAGGAACTCTATCAAGTTCTCTTGTGTTACTCAATACAAGAGTGTGTCTTTTACTCAACACAGAGTCTAAGTCATAATAGCAGTAGGATTTCATATATTCATTAATTCTCCTATGGGCACTACTATACAAGATGGTGGTAAGAGAGAAAGAAGCAATGTCATAAATAAGTCTTCTTTGTCTCTTCCATGCAATACTTATCAATTTCTGCTTAAAGTATAAAC
>JAJOHK020001022.1:0-16702 GCA_022457215.2 Leucocoprinus gongylophorus
AAAGAAAAGAGCACATATAGTTGGTTGCCAAGGATCTAACCATCTGAACTATAAAAAAGAAATCCTTAATAGACAGTTCTATGATTCTGGAGGTTGAGATCTCAACAGATAGGTCAAAAAACTTCTTTTTCAAGCATTTCTTGTAAAAATTTAGTGTTCACACTTTTGCTAGCATCTAATATTCTCTAATAGGACTGTTCTAAGGAATGCATCTTATAGAAAGGCAATCAGCAAGTTAAAGAACTACAATTAAAGATTTGGGAAGATAAGAGTGAGTTAAAGGAGAAATGGCAGCTATGCTTGCAAAGGCAATAGTCTTGTCTGTTTGATAGATGTCATTGTCACTATTATCAATATTTCTTATGTTATCTGCTTGGTAGGCTTTCCTATCTTTCTTACCTCAGTTACTCTTCTTTTTCCTTTGTTACTACTCAAAAGAACTCTTATATTGTAACTACTGCTATTCTTCTAAGTGCTGTTATTACTATTACTGCTGTTACATTTGCAAACACTGTTGCTAAAAGTTCTTATTTCACTGGAATGGTTTATATTTATATGAAATACTAGAGTATTGAGCAGCATTAGTGGTATTAGTCTGCCTGAAAAATTCTGCCATTCAAGAAGAATATATAACATCCCAAGTAAGATTTGAAATAGATATACAAAAAAAAAGAAGGAAGGAAGATAGAGATAGAATTCCATAAATGAAGAATTGCAAACAAGAGGATTATAGCTTTCAAAGTAGAGGGAATGTTACAATTATTTCTGTGGAGTCTTGTATAGAAAGAGCCAAGCTTGGCAATCTAGGGAGTGAGGTTCCAATTACTGTAAATTTGGAAAGGGATTATTCTTTGGTAGTTAGCAAAAACTAATGCTAGATTATGTATTTTTATAAGAGTTCACAAGTGAATTAAAAAAGCCTTAACATTAAACTAGCTATATATTAACAAATTATTTAGCAAAGTAAAGTTAAGAATGGCCAGAGCTTAAAAGTCTAAAAAGTTTCTTTTGCCAACCTTATCCACATCAGTAGATTAAAAAAGTACTGAAGTATTTAATATGTTTTCAGTAGTAGTGTGGTAACTTATAACCATAAATAACCCTTATTTTCTCGTCTGCACTCTTTAAACTCTTCTAGTGCAGATCAACTTTCTCTATTCTCTCTTGAATGTCCTGGCTAATCCTTACCAAACTCCATGGACTCTATTTCCAATATCCAAGGATCACCAGTATATAGGGTAACTCACTTAGCAGTTTCCATTCCAGATAGCTATCCTAGGTAGATTATTTAGTATATAAACTAGTAGCTTATACTGTACTGGCCTTATCTTGAAAATCAACTAAAAATAACATACCTTACTATCCTTTAGTAGTCTTAACCTACTAAGTTTTCCAAGTCCACTTTCAAAATATATAACTAGTACAACTAATAGAGATACAGCATATAAGCTGAAGCTAAAGATTATTCTGATTTTGTTTTTTACATTCTTAGATAATATACAAATGACTTAATCTAGACTTCTGAGATATCCTATCAGATCTTAGATAATGAGATATAAACTATATCTAATAATAAAATCTGCAAGCTTGAGAAAAGAAGAGACAAATTTGGCTATTGTTATTAATAAAGATAATCAGCATGAATTGAAGAGCAAATGTAGTTGAACATCATATTATTTATACTACTAATTACAGTATAATCAATTAGTAAGTAGAATTTTTTATAACACTATAAAGGCTAGTGTATTTAGATTATTCAGTCATTTATTCAGCTAGTATAGGATCTGTGGTATTTAAGCCCAAAATTCAAAAAAGAAAACAAGTTAGAGCAGTCAAGTTTTATATATTTCAGACTTTAGAAGTAATTTTCTTTCTTGTCTATATCTCAGTTATAGTAAAGAGTTTGAGATTATATTTTTATACATTATGATGTTTAAAAGAGATAGCAACACTCTTTTTACTGTCTCAATTAATTTTACTAATTTAATAATCTTCAATGATACTATAGTTACTTTATAATTCTTTCTATCTATGTATGCTATCATATACTATTTGAGAATATCAAATATATCTGAATCTATTACAAATAGCACTTACATAAGCTCTGTTTTGCCCAAAACATCTGTAGAAGTAGATATTCTTCTTCTAATCTACATACTACTTTTAGTATAAATAAATCTGGTTTCATTCTATATCAGATAACTCAATTACTGATTATAGCTTCTTCTGATCTCCATGAAACTCCAGACTTGATTTTCAAGGACTTTAGTATATCCAGAGTAGTTATCTGTTTTCTTCAATCCTTAGATAAACCTAGTACTAGTATTTAAGATATATAAATACTCTATAATTTTTTAGCTTAAAAATTAACTAGTATAGTGCACTAATCTAAGTACCTATGCTTAGAAGTTTGACTTCCACAATAATTTACTTCCTGTTACAACTTTCTTCCAAAATATAACTACCATAATATACAGAGATACAGTATATCTGCTAAAGCTAAGGTTACTTTGGATTTGCATCCATAGATGTTAGATAATGTTCTCATACTCTCCTGATATTATGCTAGAAAATGCTTTTTTGCAAAAACATGCAATCTTCTAAGGTTTTGAGCATATAAGACATCTTTAAAGGCATTAGTGAGAAGATCTTACACTCTTAGATGATGCCTCAAATTCTTTTAAGCAAATAGTAGCTAAGAGACAGTATAATAGCCATTAATCAAACCAGATCTCAAGTAGGAGGGATTTTTGAAGACAATAAACACCACTAGCAAATAACTAGCTATGAATTGTGGGTATTCACAAAAGAGTTTTATTAAGTTACACATGTTTAGACAATCAAATAAGACAGGTTGTTATAGTGCACTTGGACTTGAACATTTTTCTTGATTTAATTTTTATTTTGTTTTTGTTTTGAACAATGAAGAGGCATATGACCATAGTCACATAATGTGTCACATGATATAATTTCATAGGTCTGAAATGTAGTAGAAGAAACTAGAACAATAATGTCAGAGGCATGTTTGTCTTGTAGTAATAGTATGGTAGACTCATAGTGTCAGGCACGGTTCACACCAGGGTAGAAGTCTGTAGGATGAACTCAGAGATGAGCAGACTTGTGGAACAACCTTGGCTTCAGCTTATGTGCTGTGCCATCTGTCTGTTGCATGGTCGTAACTTCAGATGATGGGGAGAAGTCCGAGATGGAAGTGAGTACTGATTGGTGTGTTGCTGTTAAACACCAGAGATCGAGTTCAATAAGAGTTTATCTTCATAGATTATCAGACTAGTGAATTACAATGTAACTACTAGTCTTATATACGAACTGATAGTTTAAAAGATGCTTGGGGTTTCAGTGGTAAAACCCCTATTACCCCAAGTGGAGGTTTCAGTGTTAAGATACTAACAGGAGTAACTCTGTCATGAAAGACCAAGTTGAAGAGAAGTATCCCTGCCATGGAAGATGGAATACCCGGATGATTGTAGCACCACCATAAGACATGTTGCGAGAAAGGTGGCCACTGTGGAAGGTAGGCTTGTATGATTTGGAGGTGACTTCACCGTGGGAATGTATTTCCAGATGAGTGGACTTGCATATGACACATAGACAATATATGTACTTTAAGATAGGACTATTTATTGCTAGCACAAACCATGACTCTTTTGTATAAATAGTATAGAAGTGTATCAGTAACTTCTTGTTGAGTTCTCTTGTGATTCTATAAGATACTTTATCTTTAAGTTTACTTAGTGGTCTATTGGTCATCTTGACTAGTAGTTGCTACAATATAAGTACTCATCAGATCAGAAGCCAACAGAGACCAGAATAAAGAAATAGGAAAAAGTAGCTATAAAAAAAGAAACAGAGAGTATAGAATAGACTCTTGTAAGCAAATATTGATTATTGAATTAATGTTAGATTATAGATAAATAAATGGCTATGTGCTCACAAGATCTTAGAAAGCTTTATTATAGTTTCAGGCTTCATTCTCTAGTTTTATGCTTTATATCTTTAGATTAATATATAAGCTATGAGTGGAAAGAAGTAAGAAAAAAATTCCCATTCAAATATCCCCACTTAAGAGTAGTTTTAACTTCTATTTCATTAAGTAAGCATTGTTAGTACCTGCTATTACTTTCAAATGAGTTTTGAAGAGTTCTAGTAGTTTGGAAAAAACTGGCAAGATGAGTATTAATTGGTATCTTTAGTTATAAGGTTTGACTTGAGAGATGCCTTCAGAATGCATCATCTAGGATAAATAGTATTGTTAGAGGCTTTTTAGGAGCTTTGCAATCTATTTACTAAATTTTCCAAATAAGCTTATTATATAGTGTAAGGTTCACTATTTAGAAGTGTATTAGTCAGAGAAAGTATTTGTTATGAATCAAGACTCAAAGGGTTAAGTCAAGAAACAACTCTTGTATTGGAGTGATACAAGAGAACTCGATAGAGTTCCTAATACAAAGTAGTCTACCTTATATACTATTCCCTATGGTCCGTGCTAGCTACTGTGCACCCTACCCTAAATGACCATGAGTATAACATGAGGTCAGCATGTGTTGTCCATACTATATGATGTCACTTTGTTCCAGAACCTTCTACTTTCTTCTCCCAAGTCCCATGATCAGTCTTGTGATTATGCCATCAATTTGTGACTGATGTGACAGCGTGACTGATAAACCCTAACCCGAGTTGTTCTAAAAATAGAAAATTAAAAAGGAAAAAGTAAAGTAAAGTAAAATAAAGTGAAAAGAGAAAATAAAATAAAGTCTACTGTCAATGATCTTGACAAGTGAATGATACTTGTATATTTTTTAATATTCTTTCTAACTTCATTCTTTCATATTTACAAGAGTCCTTATGAGATTTTTATGTGTTATTTTCTACCATTATATTCTTGTTTTTATATTTTCTATTGATTTCTAACATTGATAATGTTCTCTTTGAATTCTTTAGTATACAGTTAAAGGCTAGTATTGCATAATTCTTGTTGTACCCTAGCATAATCTTTTTTCTGCTTGATTCCTTTTACTAACATCTTCTAGAATTTTTCTGCAAATGGTTTCTTCTTTCAGGCATATTTCATACCTAACATATACCTTATCCATTGATATATCTCTATGGTATAGACATTTTGCCTATCACAATTATGCTAATATGAAGAAAATGATAAATCAAGGATTAGTTACTAGCCTCAATTTAGACTCAGACAAAAAACCTAATCCAATTTGCAAACCTTGTATAGCTGTAAAAATATTAGCAAACCATCTTTTTTCTTTAACTAACTACTGTTGCTTCTTACTTGCTGTCACAAACTTCATTCAGCTTGTATCTCTACAACCAGTGGACTGATTTTCACAAACTAAGTTGTGCTGGAAAGCCCAAAATGAGAGCTATCTGTACATATGTAGGATGTACAAAAGTAACAACAAACAACTGAGATATCAGGCCATCAGTAGCTATAAAAGCTTTATCTGCTAATATCTCATAAATGGCTGGACAAATTTATACAATTGAACTTGCGTTGGAAAGTGCTCATCAATCCATTTACAATGATATATAATATGTCCCAAAGTAATAAGTATTGGTAGAGATACAAGTATATCAATATAGTGACATAATTAGTTACCTTCTAAAATTAGCCTGACAGCTGCTATGATAGATGACAGCTTCTATCAGATATGAGTTTTGATCATGTGATGGTAACAGCTTGTGTACAGACCATTACTCTTTTGTATATATACCTCTGTGTTTGAGGACTAGACCTCAGACTTAACAATATTAATTATTTCTATTGATACTACTCATCATCTATTATCATTATTGAACTTCTGAATCACTCCTAAACCTCTGAGAGTGCACCTAAGGTTCAGATATTACAAATAAGTGAGTAGTTCATTTTGTGATACTTGCCTTCATACATTCAAATCTCTATAGACTTCTTCCAACCACTACTCATTAAGGATACAGGTATTGGATTACATTTATAAATAATGCAATATATATTTTTAAGCAGTCTATCTACTAAAACTAAGTCACAAGTATTTAATACCTTCAAACAATATAAAGTATAGGCCAAAAACCAACTGAATATAAAAATACTTGGACTTTAAGATGACAAAATGTCACATATCCATCCAAATGCATCCAATCCATCTAATTACATCATGGATAATATCTTTCCAACATCCAATCTGCTCAGAATATTTAAGGAAGAGTGTATCTTTCTTTCTATCTATTTATTTTCTTTTGTGACAGATTTACTTAGGTCCTTTTTATATTCAATCACTTTATTACTAATTACATAGCTCTTCATGATCTCCATAGAACTCTGTATTTGATATTTTTCCCCTTTGTATCAGATAAGAAATATACCTAGAAAAGGAAACTATTTGTAGAAAAATTGCAAAAGATATTAGAAGAGTATAGAAACATTATCCAATATATGTGGATGTAAACCCTAGGTTGTTACAAACTCAAGCTATACTAATATCTAATGGTCTATGTGAGCTATTTCTAGCCTACCCTAAACAACCATATATATGCCTTAAGGTCAACATTGTTGTAGCAACCACTTATCACAAAAGACAAATGATCTCACTAACAAGTAAATCTCAAAGTAGAAGTATGATGTGGGTATTCACAAGAGAACTCAACAAGGAGTCTCTGCTAAATTAGCATCCTATATATACTAAATACATCTGGTCCATGCTACAACCTCATGTCCACCTCATTTCCTACTCAAGGCCACCATGTTGCCTACATGTGCCCTGACATCATCTTCTAGATCTTTCTACTATGTTTAGGCTTATGACATCACATCATGTGACATGTCATGTGACTGCAATGTCATGTGCCTCTTCATCATCCCTAAAAAGAAAAGAAAAAAAAATTCCTATAAAGTCAGAAAATAAAAGAAAATAAAATAAAAATTGTCTATGTCCAGAGTGTCTCATAACAAACATGTGTTTTACATGTTATATGACATCATCCTTCCATGTGACATATGACTGTGACATTTGTCATGTGACTGGTGTGACAATGATGTCATCTCAACCCTAACTCCAAGTTTCCAAAAATAAAGATAAAAGAAAAGAGAAATAATAAATAAGAAAAGAGAAAGATAAAAATAAAAAATAAAAAATAGTTAGAGTCCACTATCTTGAACTCTGACATTACCTCCCTTTCAAGATTTCTCCTCTGGAGAAACTGACTTCTATTTTTGCCAGTTCCTTTCCAACTTCTTTAAATATTCTTCCTCAAACTTTCTATTGTTCTATCCATACAATATCTTTGCTATATACTTTCCTGGTAACTCCCCCCTCCTATAGTCCTTTTCCTCTATCATATCCAACTTTTCTTGCTGTCTTACTTCAGTACTTATTCTTCCCTTGAATTCCTTTATAGCTTTTCTTGCGTTTCCTAAATTCTTTTCCCTTTTCTATATATTATGTTCTACTGTGAACCTCTTCCAGCATACTAAATACTTCTCTACTCTTCTTATTTTTCTTTTATTTAAGATTTTTTCTACCTCTTACTCTTCAACTCCTTCTACTTCAATTGGTTTTGTCTCTTCCTTTTTCTGCCCTTCTACTTACTCCTTATATTGTACTATCTGACTGACATTCACAACCAGATGAATCCTCATCGAGGTTGGTAGTCGTAATTTGACTACATAAGTGGATACCACCTCCTTGATTGTATATGGGCCTACATATTGGTCCACTAACTTCCTTGCTGGTTATTTCTTGAACACCAAGTCCTTTATACTCAGTATCACTCTATCTCTCTTCTTCCAATCTTTAGTCTCCTTTCTCCCCTTGTTCACTTGTCTCTTCATATCCTCCTATATTTTCTTTAAAGCTGCTCCCACCTTCTCTTGTACTTTTTTCATTTTTTTTTTACAAACTCCATTGCCTTTTCTACCTTTCCTTTCCTTCTAATATTTCCTCCCATTCTTAATTCTCTACTATAATTTGCCATGAATGGAGACACCTTTGTTGCTGAATGTACTTTGTTGTTTACTGCAAATTCTGCCAATGCTAACCATTCTGGCCAGTCTTTCTGCCTATGGTTTACAAAGAATCAGAGATACTGTTCTAACTTCTGATTCATTCACTCAGTCTGTCTATTGGTTTGTGAGTGGAAAGCCATCAACAGCTTTGTCTCAATCCCCAACATTCTGTTTAGCTTCTGAGTTAATTCTGCTGCAAACTGTGGCCCTCTATCTGACATCACACTCTTTGGCAACTTGTGCAACTTTCATACATTATTCCTAAACAATCTTGCTAACCCTTCTGCTGACATTACTTTTGTTATTGCCACAAAATGTGTCATTTTAGATAACCTATCGCAAACCACCAGAACTGTGTCCTTTCTGACTACTAGTGGTAGCTTAGTATTAAAGTCAACCATCAAGTATGTCTATGGCTTCTCTGATACTTCACTCAGCTTTAACTTTCCTGCTACTTCTTCTGTTCTATTCTTTATCCTTTGATATATATCACATCCTTCTACATATCTTCTTATATCTCTCATTACTCCTGGCCACCAATAATTTCTAGTAACCAACTCCATTATCTTCCATCTATCTCCATATCCTGCTACTAGTATATCATGATGCAACTGGATTATCTTTGCTCTAAGCTTTCTGTTCTTTGGCATATATATCTTTTCCTCCTTTAACACTAAGTTTCCCTCCATTTGCCATTCATTCCCTCATAATACCTTTACTCCTGCCTTTTTCATCTCTTCTACTGCTCTAACTATCTCTTTGTCTTTACTTCTAGCCTTTTTTATCTTTTCTAATATGTCTACTTCAGGTCCTTCTATCACTACTTCATGCATACTATGTAACCAACAGTCTTTAATTAATGTATGATTATTGTTGTTGTTTTCTATTCCTATTTTCCAGTCTGGTCTCCTACTAAGTCCATCTGTCTTCCCCATTTTTGTTCCTGGGACATTTTTCAGAGTAAAGTCGAATCTTAACAAGTACAATGCCCATCTTGCTTGTTGCTGATTTAACTTCTGCACCTTTATAAAGTACTCCAAGTTTTTATAATCTGTTCAGACCTCAAATTTAAACTTTGCACCCTCTAACAAATACCTCTAATTTTCTAGCCCCCATATTACTGCTAACATCTCCTTACCGTGAATCTCATAATTCCTCTCAGTCTCATTTAGAGATTTCAAGAGAAATGCCACCAGTCATCATTTACCATCTTTGCACTCCATAGATAATACCCCTTCTGTAACATAATCCAATGCATTCACTTTCATTCTTATTTTTTTATCTAGATCCAGCACTGCCAGCACCAGTTCCTTTGTAAACCTTTCTTTCAACTCCTTCAATGCTTCTTCCTATCTTTCTGTCCATTCCCACTTCTGACCCTTCCTCACCATATCATGCAATAGTCTAGCTATGGATGCAAAGCCTTGAATAAATCAATGATAGTAATTCACCAATCCTAAAAACTTCTGTACATCTTTGACACACTTTGGTGTTGGCCACTTTAATATACCTTTTACCTTCTCTTCCTCCATCTTTATACCTTCCAGTCTGATTACTACTCTGAGAAATCCTACTTTTCTTACTTTCCACTTGCACTTCTCTAGTTTCACATACAAATTGTTTTCTTCCAATCTTTTCACTACCTCTGCTACCAACTTATTGTGCCCTTTTTCATCTTCTGTTCCTAATATTACATCATCAATAAATGCTGCTACTTTTCCTATGTTTATCAAGTCTCTCAATAACTCATTCATCATTGCCTGGAACATAGCTGGTGAATTTGTTAGTCCAAAAAACATAACTACTGGTTTGAAGGATCCCTCTGGTGTTGTGAATGCTGCTTTCCACTCATTTCCCTCCTTAATCCTCACATTGTTGTACCCCCATCTTAGATCCATTTTTGTAAACACCTTGGTACTAAGATTTTTGATTACATCTGAAATAAGTGGTAGTGGGTAGTTGTTCTTCACCATCTACTCATTGAAATATCAATAATCCTACACCATTCTTTTCTTCCCATCCTTCTTTCCTACAAAGAACACCAGTGCTGTTTGAGATAACTTCAAGGATCTAATATACCCTTTTTCCAATTGTTCCTTGATGAACTCATGTACTTCCTCTCTCTCCTCCCTCAATAATAGATATACTTTTTCCTTCCTTGGCACAAATCCCTCCTTTATGTCAATGGCATGATCCCAGATCTTCCTTGTAGGCATTTGCTCTGATTTTTTCTTATCAAAGACTTTGATCCACTTATGGAACTTTTCTGGAACCAACTTCTTGGCCTCTGCTTCCAATTTTGCCACTTCATTGTTTTCATCCCAAATCTTTCACTCTTCTGCTATTCTCTTTACATCTACTTTCCTTTCTCTCTTCTGCTTCTTTTGTCTTTCTGTCTTTTCCTCCTTTTTCTTTCCTGCTTCTTTCTTCCTTTTCTCTTTTCTCTACTTCTGCCATCCTGGTTTTTCTTGTTTTGGTCTCCATTGTTTCCCACATTCTTTTGGACATCTCATTATTTTAATCTCTCCTGTCTTCCAATCAATCTCAGGGTTGTGGTGAGCTAACCATAGCATTTTCAAAATTACACTCCACTTCTGTCTTCTAATAATGTCTATCTCTGTTCTTTCTCTATGCCTCTAATAGTAGATATTGACCTCTACTATATGTTTGATTGACCCTTCCTTATTGAACAAACTATTTACATTTCTTACATATATAGGCCTTTTTATTTTCTTCAACTTGAATCCTTGCTTTCTTGCAAACTCCAAACTCATAACCAATTCCGTTGCACTACTATCTAACAATGCCTCCACTGTAATCCCTTCCTGCATATCTACTCTTTCCAAACCAATCTTCACTGTTACTTCTCTTAAAAGATTATTGTCAAGTTTACAAATAGTAGACTTAGTTTCTCTCTACTTTACTTTTTATTTTTATTTTTATTTTGTTTTATTTTTCTATTTTTAGAGCAACTAGGGTTAGGGCAAATTGGTCACGTTTTCACATCAGTCACAATCTGATGGTGTAGTCACAAGACAGATCACAAGACTTGGGAGAATTTAGTAGAAGATTCGAGAACAAATGATGTTATACAATGTGGACAACACATGGTGGTTTAGGGTAGGGTACACAGTAGTTAGCATGAACAATCTTTAGGACTATATAAGGTAGACTAGTTTGTAGAAGAGTTCTCTATTAAGTTCTCTTATGTTACTCAATACAAGAGTTGTTCTATTGTCCAACCTTAAGAACCTTAGTTCATAACAATTATCTAGATTGCATGTAGATGTATTATCCACTACTCTAGAGAGTACTGTGAATCTATTATTGTTAAAATCTAATTGAGAACTATTAGATTTCCTTCCCCATTTAAATGATTCTGTCCATTATTACAAGCATTCTCATATTCTATTCTTTTTTCTTGGCCCATAATTCATCTCCTACAATTTCACACTAGATGGCCAAACCTTCCACAGCTATAACAGTTCCTTTTCCTGTCTACTTCCATGACATATGGATTACATTGCACCAACTATACCTTCTGCTGAGGGTACACCATTACTACGTTTGTCCTTTCTACTCCCTCCATTGGAGTAGGCCCTATTGGTACCTGCTACTGAGACATTTCCTGCCTATTATAGCAATCACTTGCTGGAACAGCACTTGTAGTATGCTGACTTCAGCAAAGCTCTCAGTAGGCTATCTAGTAGTAGGAATTACAAGAGAACTTGATAAGGAGCTCTCGCTACATTGCTATCCTATTTATATAAGTTACAAGTGGTCCATGCTATAACAATATGTCTACCTCATGTCTACTCTGCAGTGACTGTGCAAGATTATGCATCTTGCCCTAACGTCCATATGTCCTACATATAGTAGTAATATGGTGTACATGCTCCCTGACATTATTGTCTAGGCTCTTCCAGCCTCATAGACTCTTCTAGACCTATAGACTCTTCTAGACTGCTCTAGGCTTGTGACATTATCTCACATGACTTCCAGGTCACATGCCCTTTTCCCATTGTAGACTAATAATAATACTACTGTCCTATTTCTGTCCTAACCCTAACCCTACCAAAGTCTGTCCATACTTCCATCTTATAACACTGCCCTTTTGGCTATATTTGAGGCCATGTCCATAGTTTTCACAGTGCTTCTCCATAGTTCACTCTTGAAGTTGGTACTCCATTGTCTCTTCACCCCCTCAACCTTTCCTCTTCTCTTTTGCTTTCCCTCTAGTTCCTGTTCAGGGCAATTGCCCTGTCATACCACTGCTCAACTGATCCTGACTGCCATTCTGACTCCATAAGCCTCTAGTGTATTGTGGTATTAATTCCTCTTTTAAATTCTTCCACCAATGGCCTTTCCTCATACCTGCTTTCTCTTGCTGCTCTCCTAAATTTCTGTACAAACTCCTCCATTGTCTTTTCCTCCTGTTCTATCCTTCTTGGTTCAGCTACTTTCACTGATTCTTCATCTCCCCTACCAAATTCTTTCCTAATGTCCACCAGAAATTCTTCTATATTCTTGTATTCTAATAACCCTCTCTCCAAGTCTTCCAGTATGTTTTCCTTTCAAACATCTGCTGATCTCTCCTATATGTATGATAGCACCTACTGAATTTGTTCTTCAACTGCCACTCCTTTCATTTTCATTCTTATATATAATTGACATGCTGTTATAAAGCCAGAAACTTTTGACATGGTTCCATTAAGCACCTGTGGCCTTGCTACCTCTATGCTGACTGCCCCTCTGGCCTCCTCTCTTCCCACTTGTACTATTAGTGTTTCAATTTGCTCTTGGAGTTGCCTTATGATAGCAGGATAGTCAGGTTGACTCATTTTGTAATGTGGAGAAGGTCTGGTTAATGATAATGATGATAGTGGTGGTAGGATAGATGGTAGGGATATATATAGAAGAAGAGTGGAATCTATGCTGGTTTTGCTCTCTGATTCGTACTCCGAAGAAGAAATCTTAATATGTGATAGTAGGCCCTCTTCTTGTTCTACCTACATGTCTAACTACTTTTCCTAGTTACAAATTTGTATCATGATAGTGTTTTAAGAATGACTGTTATTCCTCTGTGTAGACAAGTCACAAGTAGGCTTGTAGCACAAGGTTGATACAAGAAGGGAGTATATAACATGTCCATACAAGGTAATACATCTACCTGCACCAGTGGGCCTTGGTATAAACAAATGTCTAGGCTTCCCCTGCCTAACTAGTGTACCCCTTTATACCTAGGGCCTGGCAGTTCTTCTTGACTAAAAGGTGGTGTTGCCCTTTGGTTGAAAATAGTGAAAGAGTAAGTTTAGAGAGGGTCCTGTGTTGGACAGTCTCAAGAAAGGGAATCAAGTTCTAATGTTACAAACTCAAGCTCTTAAAGTTAGACAAGCGAATAAACCTTATATTAGGTTGATACAAGAGAACTCAATAAAGAACTCTGTATAAGATTGTCTACCTTATATACTAAAACCTCATGGTCCATGCTAACTACTTTTAGCCTACCCTAAACAGCTATGTGTTTGCTTTAAGGTCAATATGTGTTGTACATGTTGTATGACATTATTCTTCCAGAACCTTCTTTGTTCTTTTATGTATCTTGTGACTTGTGACTGTATAAGCTTGTCACTCTAACCCTAACCCTAAGTTCTAAAAATAGAAAAACGGAAAATAAATCAAAATGAAAATGAAAATAGAAAGGAAACTGAAAATAAATTAAGTCCACTGCTTTCATCTTTGACATAGATGACCTTAGCTTCAGCAGATGTACTATGTCTATTACAAAATGAACTACTCACTTATTTGTGATATCTGAACCTTGAATGTACCCTCAGAGGTTTAGGAGTGATTCAAAAGCTCAATAATGATAACAATAATAATTAAGATCAATACAGATGATAAAGAATAAAGATTAATGAAAATTGATATTGTTAAGTCTGAAGTCTAATCTTCAGACATAGAAGTATATACAAAAGAGTAATGGTCTGTATGCAAGCTATTGTCATCACATGATTAAAACTTATAACTGATGGGAGCTGTCAGCTGTCATAGCAGCTGTCAGGCTAATTTTAGAAGGTAACTAATTATGTTATTACATTGATATACTTGTATCTCTATGAATACTTATTGCTATGTAATATACCATATATTGTTGGAAATGATTTGATGAGCACTTTCCAATGCAAGTTTGATTGTGTGAATTCATCTAGTCATTCATAAGATATTAGCAAACAAAGATTTTACAGTTATTGATAACCTGATATCTCAGTTGTTTGTTGTCACTTTTGTATATCCCACATATGTGCAAATAGCCCTCATTTTGAGCTTTATAGCACAACTTAGTTTGTGAAAATTAGTCCACTGGTTGTAGAGATACAAGCTGAATGAAGTTTGTAACAGTGTTTCTACATGTTATAACAGTCATATTTGGAAAAAGGATATTACCAGGAAATAGATTATGAAGAAAGTCAAACTTCTAAGCATAAACACTCAAAACAGTATACTATACTAGTTAATTTTCAAGCTAAAGAACTATAGAGTATCTAGGTGTCTTAAATACTAGTACTAAGAATATCTGAGAATTGGAGGAGATAGGTAATTACTCTGGATATACTAAAGTTTCCAAATATATATGTCAAATGATTTTCTTCACTTTACTACTCAGAGTAAGATTTAAAAACATTACTCAACTTAAAATAAACCCCAACAAAATGATCTGGCAAAAGGAGCAAATAAAACTATAGGTAAATATATTACTATAATGCTTGTAGAATTAGAGCTCTCATATTTGTTCTGATACTACTGTCTAGTATCTATAGTTCATATATATATAGAATAAGCTACCAGTAGCATTTCTCATTATTACTCCATTTAAAGCTTTTTACAAGTGAAAACCTGATGTATCTCATCTCAAAGTATAAAGATATACTATATATATATATATACAATAAGACAAGTGAAACTTACTACAATCTCATGCTAAAAAATGTGTCTTCATTGGTTATCCTACTAAGTATAAAGGTTGGCTATTTTATAATCCTACTACTTACTAAACACAAATATCTGAGAGAGTAAATTTTGATGAGAAATATTTTTCATGTTTTTCAAGCTCAAAAAAGGATGATATATCTATATCCCCTATACTACTATTGACTCCTAATATCTCAATATCTTATTCTGGATCTACTAGTTCAACATCATTTCTCTTAGAATTGTTATCTCTTTCAGATGAAGGGGGTAATAGAAAATAACCAAAGGCTACTGTTGAGAAAAAACCACCTCCAGTAATACTAGTTCTAATATTTCTCTTCAAGATAGTGACAACTTTAATAATAAAAACAAGCCTTATAAAAATCCCATTAGTCCTAAACTCTCTAAAACTCCTTCTCCTAGAACTCCTATACCCATGTTATAATCTCTTTCTCTTCTAAGATATTTATCTCACAATTATCAAGATCAAAGAAGGTGGACTTGATTTATTTTATTTTTTCTTTTCATTTTTATTTTCATTTTTATTTATTTTTCTATTCTCTATTTTTAGAACAACTAGAGTTAGGGTTGATTAGTCATGCCATCACATTAGTCACCTAATAGCATAGTTACAAGACAGATTATAAAACTTGGAAGAATTTAGTAGAAGATTCGAGAACAGATAATGTCATACAACATGGATACTGTTGTAAACTCAAAACCTTAGAGTTGGTTAAGAGACTAAACCTTGTATAGGGTTAACATAAGAAGAACTCGATAAAGAGCTTCTACTCTATCTACCCACTATATATACTATACAGTCCTGGTCCATGCTACAACATTATATAACCAACCCTAAAGTCCATGCTCCTACCTCATGTCCTATTACTCATCCACATGTGTTTTCTATAAGGCCACCATGCTTCCTACATGTGCCCTGATATCATACCCTCTACCCTACTCCATTGTCCTACGTCATCTCTTTTAATTTCCGTCGTACATGCATACACCATGTGTGCACCATGAGGAACTCTTGTCCCTTGACATTACTCCTAACCTCTAGACTCTTTCCGATCCTTCTAAACCCTAAGTCCTTCCAGACCGCTCTAGACTACTCTAGCCTTTATCACATGACTTCCAGGTCATGTGCCTATCTCCTAACCCTATGTCCGTTGTAGACTAATAATATACTAAGGTCCTAACCCTAACCCTAGTCCAAAGTCTGTCCATACTTTCGTACCATAACAGATACTACATGTTAGTCTTATGGACTACACATGGTTGTTTAGGGTAGGGTGCATAGTACTTAGTGCAGACCATCTGTAGGACTATATAAGGTAGACTAGTTTGTAGAAGAGTTCTTTATCGAGTTTTCTTGTGTTACTCAATACAAGAGTTGTTCTTTTACCTAACTCTAAAGGTTTAAGATCATAACAACAATCTAGTATCTAGAAAACCCACTGCTTAACACTTTTTATGAGAACAAAAGAGCAAATAATACAGATTATAAATTTGAACTCATAAAGTTTGCTAGGAGTATTTCTGGCCCAAACCCTTGAAATTACAAGGTAGTTATAAACTATCCTTATCACAAATAAGATACTTACTGGTTGTGATACTTGAGCTGAATAGTGTTTCAGAGGTTCAGTACAAGGGTATGATGACTGACAGATGATGAAAAGTATCAACAGGAATAATTGATGTTGTTAAGTC